>VZRF01008083.1:1240610-1519659 GCA_013396875.1 Vireo altiloquus
AATGAGCTCCTGTAAGTATCAAAAGGCAAAAATAAGGTATCTTCAGAGCCTCCTCTTCTCCAGGATGAATATCCCCAACTCTCACAGCCTGTCTGGATAGGCAAGGTGTCCTCTCCTTCTGATCATTTTTGTGCCCCTCCTCTGCTCCCACTCTAGCAGGTTTATGTCTTTCTAGAGATCATAGAAGTCCCAAATGTGTCTGCCAGTGGCCAGGACTTTGGTTTCATCATCCACGCTGAACCTAGGGAGGTTATAATTCTTCACACCTCTCCTCACAGGGTCCAGTGAAAGGACCTCTCTTGTCCTTTCCCAGGACTTTGCCATAGCCTGCTGTTACAACCCCATTCTGGAACAGGGTAACCGAGATTTCTGTTAATAAATCCCTTGGAGTGAATTAGAGTTAAATGACACTACATGACCAGTGCAAACATGAGGGAAAATTTTTTAAAAACAATTTAAATGAAGTGCAAAAGAGGTATGTGGCCATCTTGGTTCTTTTCAATAAAAGTATAAAAATATCACAAAGAAAATACTTAAGGAAAAGAAAGACAAAGATAGAATAAGAGTAGATATTGGAGAGGAAAGATATGGATCTTTCCATAGATCCATAGACCCATGGACTCATGGATCCAGCAGCAAGACCTGATTGTTTCCATTTCACTGCAGTAATGGTCACAGTGGAGCCATTGCAGGGGTGGCCCACCAGAGTTTGCCAGGTTCCACACATTCAAGTTGGCATGGGAACACCCAGATCCCTCCTCAGGGAGGCAATTTGTTTCTGATGCAACACTATGGGGCCTGTGTAGTCTTTCAACAGAGAGTTCCTAAAAAGAGTCTGTGGTTGCTTTGGGGCCCTTGATGGTCCAAAGACCCCTCTAGGGATGGGACTGCTGTTTGAACCTGCTTCTTGTAAATGTGCAGCTGTGTCTTATGATGAAAAAGGGGAAGCTGGCATCAAAAAAGCATTGCCCTAACTCTACGGGATCTCTTCTTACCAGCCATTCCCCTTAGTTGGTTTGAAACAGCTTCCTGAAGACACCACATTCCCAATTGTCCTGGATGCAGTCAACCAACAAACAACTGAGGCAGGAGTTAGGTTGCCACAGCTGCAGTGGCAGAGAAGGGATAAACATACATGATTTGCAGTAACTGCTGATGGAATCCACTTGATGGCTTAAAAGTTTTCTATATAATAATATTAATTCCTACTGACTCCTAAGCATGCTTTTTTATCCAGTTAAGGAACACCAACATGTGAACTAGAAGGCATGGAAGTGACTTAATTTGACAACAGAGGCTGAGTTCCACAATTGAAAGGTATTGCTGATAGCACGCTCAGGGGATTCACTGTGGAGTTTCATAAATTTAAAATAAAGCACCTGCTTCTATGTTGAATCCTCTATTTCTGTACTACTGAATGATCCTTAGAAACCAAAGATATTGATGTATTCTGTGCTTTAGGGGAATCAAAAGAAACTTTAATCACAAAATTAAATAAACCCAAATCTACTGGCATTACATGCTAACATTTTTGGAAGGAGAAACAAGATGTTTTATAGCTCTTCTGCAACTGGGCTTATTATTTACAAAAAAAAAAAAAAAAAAGCTTCTTCAGAGCTATTGTGGTAGAGAAAAAGATCCTTCCCATCATTTTGAGTTGACATCTGAGTGGGCTTTAGTGCAATTTCAGAGGAATAGAAGGACCTGTTCTTTCACTATAGAAATATTTTTGACACAAGGAATTTGTTACCTCTTAGATCTTCATCACTGTCTCTGAATTTCCTTAAGTTTGTGCCACCATCATATCCCATTCATCCTTTATACATTTTGCAGGTCCAGCTGTGAAAAAGCAGGGATGTGAAGGTAGGGACCTGTCTGTGAAGTAAGAAGGTACTCTGTGGAGGCCCACCTGAATCACAAATATAAGGATATACACCTGGATTTCCTACATAATGAATCTAGAAATTAGTTTTGTCAATTCTCAATTAGAATTATGCAGAATGAAAAGTAAATATAAAACTTAAAAGTTCTTATTTATAACAAACTAAAAATTCTTGTATGTGTAAAAATGTTACAGCTAAGAGTTTTTTTAGAAAAGGTGCCTGTTTTGAAACTAATCTGTTTCCCTGAAAAAGTGTTGCAAAAGTGAAGAATGAAGCTCTTTCACTTATTAAGTCCTTTTCTGAAAGAAATAAGGGTACATATAGTGGAAGATTCCCAAGTGAAAAGGAATGAAACCTTTTCAGTTTATGTCAAAAATAAATTTCTATATGCATGTTCTTCCTGGAAATTCATAGGAAAATTCCACTTTGGGGTTTTCTCTTTCCAGAGCAAATGTTTCAAAATGTGAAATATTTCTTTATAGAATTTTTAAAAAACAACAAAAGATCTATTTGTAAACAATTTGTAAACAATAGCCATCACAGATTTTTTATTTCAAATATTGCAAGGCAAGGACTTTATTATAAACAGAAAGATTTTTCATTTATAATCTTCATATTTCTTGCTACTATGACTGTTATTTGTGATAGAAGGAAAATTCATCTGAAAATGGTTATGAGTTTTACACAGCAAATAAATACATAATCTACAATAACAGAAGGATATAACTAGTGTTCTATGAATCCATAGCAGTTAATTCCACTTCTGAACTAATAAAAACTTGTGGAATAGGGATAAAAGAATTTTTTATCTATAATCCAAGTAGAAGCAGGTCTTTTTTTCCCTCTTAAACGGGCTGACATATTCAGTTTTTGTGGTGTGCTAACTTTGACTGGCTGCTGGGTGTTCACCAAGCTGCTCTGTCACCCCCTTCTCATAGGACAGAGGGAAATTATGAGGAAAAGCTCAAAGGTTGATAGCAGATCAAGATAAGAACATGCAGATCATTTACCAATTACCATCATGGGCAAAAGAAACTCAGTTTAGGGAAATTATTTAAGTTATAGAGAATTAAAGAGAATAGGATAATGAGAAATAAGAACAAACCGTAAACCACCTTCTCAAGCCCCTCCCATTGTCCCAGCCTGCACTTCCTTCCTAGCCCTTTCACCTCCTCCCTCCCAAGCAGGGCAGGATGATGGGGAATGGGAGGGATGGGCAGTTTCTTATGTTTCATCTCTGCTCCTCTTTACTCCTCAAGCTCTCTCCTGCTCCAGAGTGGGGTGCTCCCACAGGATACAGCCCTTCACAAACTGCTCCAGGGAGTGTCCTTCCCATGGGCTGCAGTTCTTCAAAAACTGCTCCAGCATGATTCCCATCCATAGGGAGCAATCCTTCAGGAGCCTATGGCTCCAGTGTGGGTTCCCTGTGGGGTTACAGGAACAGACTTCAGAACTCAAAACTTTTTTTAAAATCCCTTTTGGATTTATTCTGGAATGATGGACAGTTCCCTAGTTTTTGGCAAGGATGGGATCTTTAACACCAAGTTCTGCTCATGATCAAAGTCAAGAAGGAGAGCTGTGCAACCCTTCTTGATAGCCTTACTTAATGCCTCATTCACAGCCATTTATTCTGAATATATTCAGAGATACCTTTCCCTTTTCCAAATTACCACAATATTCTGCAAAGCGTTTCTCTGCAGGGCTTACTTTGAATTCAGGAACAAAGAAGAGGCACCACCTGTTGAAAGATATGTCCATACAGTCATTTCTAGGATAGAGACTGACTTCTTGAATGTTGTTTTTTGTGGAATTAACCTTAAGGGCAGAATTTATATAAAAATCCATTAGGGACAGACACAATTTGATCTATCATAGCATATAATGACTTTCTGTGCCACATGTCACTTTGCTTTGCATCTTGCAGGCAATTTGTGAATGGCAGTTGGTGAGACAAGATCTGCTATATATATTTTCCAGTAGAATATTGAACATGACACAATAAAGTCTGATTTTAATCTCAAGATAAATAATAAAAATAACATAGAAAAGCTGTTAGTAAATACTGTAAAAGGAAGTGCTTGAGGGTGTCTTCTGATAGTGTAGTTATTTATAAACCTCTCCTTCCCACATGCTAAAAGACTCATTAAGTATGGGGATTCTGGATAAGAGCAATAGAGTGCAATATGCAGTGGGTAGCATGCAGTAAATATTCAAAAGGCACTGCAGAGTCCTTGTTCAGGGGACCAAGCTCGGGAAGTGATGTAAACTCTTCACAGAGCACTTAATTTGATTCTATCAGAGATTTATTTCAGCATGTGATTGATGGAAACTGACTAAGTGGTAGTGTGGCAAAAGTACAAAAGCTATTGAACTATTAATGTTATTTATAAGGACAGGACTAACCATGATAAGCAAGGACCAATATGAAATGTTTGTTTACTTCTTTGGCGTGAAAATCCTTCCTTTGTGAGGAGCCAGCAGGATTGAACAGGCTGAACAGAAGGCAAGGACCAGTGCTGGCCTCCCAGAGCCATCGCAGGCTCAGCTCTGCTTACAGTGATGTGGGAAGCAGGTTAGGGCTGAGAGCTTTTACAGTAGATTTTGGAAGCACTTTGTGTGAAATAAAGTATAAACACAAAGGCACTGAACTTCCTCGGATTCAGAAAATGTTGTTCTTCATCTCTGACCTGTTAGCTGCACCGGTCTTTGCCATTTCATCTCTCTTGTTAAGGACATCAGAAATGGGTAAGCAAAGTGGAGTAGCAATCAGTATTCTTTGTATTTGACAACCATTTCACCTCCCAAAGAAATCACCCCTTTCTTGGGTCCACATTTCCTGAGTGCTTGGAAATCACCACAACATAAATATATGTCAATCAAGTGGTTAACATAATAGCATATTGTGAAATTATATGTAAACATCAAACTACATTGATTGGGCAATTTCCTATCCAGTTATTCTTGAATTACCACTTCCCTGAATATGTCTTTTAGGAATGTCTCAGTTAGAAGGCTGTCTGCAATATTTTATTCTCTTTAGACCTAGTATATTCAAAATATTCCAACTCCCACACACCAGCCAATATTATTGCAAGCCTCTGGGCCAGCAATAGAAACACAAATGGGTAAGTGATTGGCCAGGTACAGAATGCATGGAGGAATATGGGTAATTGACCTGTAAATATTTGTCTGAAATAATTCAAGAATGTCTTGTCATTTGCTGCAGGAGCTCAATCTCTAACCCATTTAATACCATTATCCTGAACTCAAGCAGAGGCATCAGGCATACCAACATTCCAGTACAGGAATCCCTGTGGTACCATTTAACTTGGAGGAGAAAGGAAGGGTTGGAGTTGCAGGTGGCCTTGTAGTTCTTGGGAAACATCCCACTTCACATGAAGGTTTCCTCAGTAACTGTGGAAAGCCAACCAATGTGTCAATCAAAGTGTAGTGAGTGCTCAGTCCAAACATCTGCCTTTTTTGTCTGGTTTCCCTGGGTGTTCTGCCTGGATTTTGTAGCACAGAAATACTTGACATGAAAGCATTTGCTCACTTCACAGAGAAAGGCACAGCAACTTCTTGGACTCCTGTCTTATTTGCTTTAGCCATCCAGTCATCTGCATGACAGAGGACTGTTTTAATTTGATGCTGGTGCACTGATTAACAGTGCAGGTCCCTTAGACTTGCCAATCAGAAAGATCAAACTGTGAGCTTAAAAATTTACTTATAAAAAGTGACATCCTCATATCAGTTCCTGCTGGCATCTATCTGCTAAAAGTAAAATGAAACCAAATATTTTGAGTCATAAAATTCAAAGTAGGAAAGAACAGGAGGAACATGTGGCACTTTTTCTCAGTGAATCAGGCAGTTGTTTCCCAGATAATAATTAGATCTCTTTCACTTACTGACATTTTAGGCGCGATTTATACAAAAAAATAAAGTTTTGAAGTAATATGGTATCCAAGATCTGCTTCCAAGTTTATTTCAAGTTCATAGAGGCCAAGAAAAAATTTGTCTTAACAGAGTCAGGAATTGGTTTGATCCAAGTAGTCTCCACTCTTCAGTTATATTCAAGATGTGTGGGTTTTTTTCTTTTGAGAATAGGCCTTCTGACAGATCTTGTGGGCCACCAGGTCTAAATAACATCTGAATATCTCCCAACTGTCTAGGTTCTAATTCTGATCAGAATCAGGATGGATAGAAATTTCATTTTCACACAAATTTTTGGTGTATTTTTCAGAAGCATACACACAAAAAGTGCTAGGTTTTTAGTTTAGAACAAACATTATCTCATCTGTCCTTGCAACCATATACCCCTCAAGGA
The DNA here is from genome assembly GCA_013396875.1 of Vireo altiloquus. Taxonomy (NCBI): domain Eukaryota; kingdom Metazoa; phylum Chordata; class Aves; order Passeriformes; family Vireonidae; genus Vireo; species Vireo altiloquus. Next base: position 1,246,818 of record VZRF01008083.1, read on the forward strand.
TCTCTAGAAGTTATGGAAAATGCTTATGATGGATGACAGAATTATGATAGAATTATAAACAGAAGTTCAGGTGAACCTAGAACTAGTATTGCCCTTCCTTATGTCCCTGTCCAGATCCCAGGTGCCAGCTGGGACAGTGCAATCCTTGGTGTCTGCTCTACCAGACAAAGATAGAAGAACAAAACTGTTACTAACAAAGCAGTGTGACTGTGCTCTTTCGTTCCTGATTTTTGGCTTTACCTGGGTTATCAGCTGGCCCAGTGGGGCTGCACAGTGCCTGAGTTGAGTTCAGATTCCCTGCTTTTGTGCTGCACTGGATGTGCCCAGCCCTGCCTGTACCCAACACACCCAGCAGAGGAACAGGAGTGTGAACTCTGCTCGTCCCCAAACCTGCCTGGCCTGACCAGACCAGCCCCAGCATCTCAGCAGGACAGACTTGACAGGGAGGCTCAGTAGGGCTGGGGCTGTGACATCCATATGGCAGTGGGGACATTTGTCTGTGTCTGCACTAAGCAAATAACAGCCACTGAGCAGAGAACCAGGGCATGGGCCATGAGTGACCCCTCTGCTCACCTCTCCAGGCTCCTTGGTGATGCTCAGAGTTGCACAGCAGCAGGAAGGGGCCTGGCACTGGTGCCATCCATGATGTCACACTTGAAGGTGGATTGAGGAGGCCACTTGGCTTTGGGAAAGAAGCATCCTCTCCCTTGTTCTGTATCTGCCCAAGACACCCCCTGTTAGTGTTTATGTACATGTATGTAGCAAAACTTCATTGCTTGATGTCTGAAATACTGGTTTGCTGCTGGTTTTTCTTGTCTGGTCCATACATTAATTTGACCGGGCACATTTTGCCCCTTTCAATCAGACCATCTTGAGTGTCTGTTATAATGATAAAATGTCTCATGAGCTCTGCCAGAAACTGTCATATTCCCATTGTTTACTGATTCCAGGCAAGCTGAGTCATAGTGACACTACAAAAAACATACTTGAAAAATAAGTAAGAATAAGAGATAAAGATGATAGGCCTAAGGACTTTAAGATTGCTATCATTTATTCTTTTATGAAAAACATGCATTTTTTTCTTCAAGTCCTGTATTCCGTGTTGTTTGTTGAATGTTGCAGCTACTGCCTTCTGTCTTGGCTTTTTAATTTTTCTAATTGGTGAGGCAATAGCATAGGGTAGATGAAATGTGCTATGCAAGTGCAAAGCAAAAGCCAGGCTCATTGATTTTGGTGGAAATTAAGGCCTACATCTATATTTTATGCTTCTATAGCACATTCCATCTTCCACACTTTTCCATTTATGGGATAATGTCACTGGAGAGAATACTTCACATTCACTTCTGTATTTTTTTAGCCATGTAATGTGATAGTGATAAGATCAAGATGTTTGGCACTAAAATCCCAACTGTTTCAGCAAGTGCTTCATGGTTAGTTGGGGTGTCATATCTGTTAACAAGCTTGTTCATCATCTTTGCTTTTTCCTTGTGGAACAGGTAATGAGTGGTAACTTGTGTATCTCTTTCTCTAGTCATCCACTTCCCTGTTACGGAAACAGTTGTCTTTCATTGGATAACAATAAATCTTTCCTTATATTTGGTGGTTTGTTTATGGGGTTTGGGTTTGGTTTTCTGTGTTTGATTTGGTTTGGGGTTGATTTTGTTGGTTTGTTTTTGTCAGTTTGGGGTTTTTTTCTTCATGTTAAATCTATAGACTAATTCACATAAGAGATTTTTTGCAGAACTTCAAAACTTGAAATAAAGAACTGTCTGGTGTTTAAATAAAGGACAGGATGGAATACCTGGTCTGACACAGACTATTATAATCATGGACCACTCACTTTACCAGTGTCTTTTTCCTAAAAATAAGACAATCTAACGTTCATCCTCCTTGTGGTAATGTTTCATGACTTAGGAAATGTTTATAGCACAACACTGTTATTAGCATAGCATTGTTTACCTCTGCAAATGTTGATTAAAGACACCAAAATTATCTGGATGATAAGAGTAAGGTACAAAAGGAAATGAAAATGAGGCTTTAATCACTCTCTCAGTGTATAAAGGAACACAGATAAGACCATTCCCAAGCACAAGCTATAAATAGGGCGTTACCCAGGGAGTACAATTCTCTTACATTTTCTCTCTGGGGATTGCATGTCAGCAGAACCACGTCTTTGCTACCTGCTCCCACAGGCTGTTAGCTTGGAACCAAGATCTCAAACATGGAGAAAGGAAAAAGACAATTAACAGCCACAACAGCTCACATGGGTCTCACTTCCACAGATTTGGTCACCTTGTAGAGACCTGCTTTCAACAGCATGCTGTGGCTTCAGTTATATGGTTGCTGCTGTGTTGCTGCCTTCTGACATTAGGATGTTGCTGGGATTGCCTCTTGAAGGTTTGCACTGAGTCAACTTCATGTATGAAGCTAAGAGTGATGAAAATTTCTTCTGGATTAGACAAGTTAACACTGTTCTGCCTGACTCAAGCAATGGGAGAATCATTTGTGATTCGCTTACTAGAAATGCTGCTTTTGTCTAAAAGTCTACAACTCTTCCACTACTCAGGCGGCACAGCTTCAGCTCTCTAATTATCCTAATTTGGTTGGTCTCTACCTCAACTTGCTGTGATGGTTGCATATCCACTCATATGTGTCTTTGCTGAGAAACTCTGATTCAAACCACATAATTTGTCAAATTCAGCCACAAGAAATGTCCTCATTTTAAATTTTTTCTTGACAAATTCAAAAATTCTCAGAAAAGTCAAGAAACCACAGTGAAATCCACGTGGAAAGTTGTGACACAGTATCCATGATGCCTGAATGTGCCTTGAAAAATTGTATATATACTTCACTGAGTATTTTAAAACTTCACAGTTCATCACTGTTTCTTTTACAAGTTGGGTTTTTCCTCACATCTCCTTCTTGTTAAGTTTTTGACTTTAGGTGTCTTGCATGTGCATGCCAGCTGTGTGCATATAACATATACTTCATGCAGGGTAGATGAGAAAGCAGCTTTATGCAAGTACCAAGTATCTAATTCAGAGTCTGCCCTCATCAAACTTTCCCTATTGGAGCACAGATAGAGAGAGAAGAGAAAGAGGTTTGTTGTGGGCTCTCTGTTACTTCCCTACTCAAATTTCCAGTCGCTAATCTAGATCTCTGCCAAAATTATTGTTTGTAGTCCTTGGTGATAAATTTAGGATGACCATAATTTATCACAAGGATTAACAGTCTCTAGCTCCATGAAATATAAGCCACCCATCCACCCAGACTTCAGCAGCACATCTATTGGAGCTGGTAACTGAATCTGGCTTTCTTCTCCACATCCTCATGCCCCACAACCCCTTCCACAGGGGACTCTGCAGTCACTTCCATGCACATAAACTGAGTAAGGTCAGGGTGCATCCCAAGCACTGGCACAGCACTGACCATACTATAAAGCCATAAAAAAGGTTCGTGACAAGTCTTTGGATAAGATAATCCAATACTCTTCCAGACAAGTACTGGATGGCTCAGGGATCAGCATGGACTAGAATTCACAGCTTAGCTATAGCTGCCCACTCGGGAATTAGAGAAATGTTAGTTAGACATGAACTCTGCTGTATCAACCAGCTACAGGTGCATCCACATCAGTGTTTTAGTTCAGATCAGACATATTCATTAAAAGCTCATTTCCTGATTGGTTCCCAGTTCCGCACAATCCTATCTGGAATAGAAAAAAGGGTTCAAATATCCTGTCACCTAGGGCAGTACTTTACCATGAAATAAAATTTTTGCGAGTATGTAACCCTATCATAACTCCTAAGGTACTATACAAGATAGATAAACCAAAATGATACTGTTAAAAAAACCTCTTTCAGAGTCTTGAGGTAGCTTTGAACATTGAATGTAATTTTAATAACCACCTTATGAGTCGAAGATGACACCAGATATACCTTTTTCCACTATCCAATGTAAGACAGTCTAATTTGTACAGGGTCCATCTAAGGACTCATAGCTCAAAGCACTAAATATTTGTGCTCAAAATGTATTGAGATTTATTCACAATCAAAAGCTGTCCTAGGTTAGTTCTGTAAAAGGCGCAGCAAGATCAGCATGAAATGTCATATAATAGATGGACCATAATTCTTACTTGACTACAAACATCAGGCAGTGTTTAAGTGCAAGTTTGCAAAGGTTTCATGGTCCTAGATGCAATTGCAGCCTTTCTTCTAGTCAGGTATTTGTGGGATCTTCTGCTTCGAGGAAAATATTGAAGGAGAATTAGAAAATGTGATGTCTTTTCCAGATATTTCTAATTTGCCCAGAAGTCCCAGAAAATATCCGTTAAATTGTCAGGTTTTTTTCATTGAAATGTGACCACTGTATTGTTGTCTATTGAAAAATAGACAACAATAGCCCAAATTCAGATCGAAAAAGGAAGCCTTTTTAGAGGAGGACTAGAGGAGTAGATATCTACCAAAATCTTTGGTTAATTTTAAGGACACATATCATGCTTTTCTATGCACAGCATGGGTGACAAATTGATTCAAGGGTGCATCTCGGGAAGGTCATTGCAGAACTTTCCAGGGTGATCTGGACTGGCATAAAGATCAACAGGACTGCACCAAGTGCTTTATATCAAATGATGCCCACCTTCCACATTTCTACAGCTCTTATTTTGCCGCTGCTCATGTGCCCTCACAAAAGCAATCAAACAGGCAAATGAGAGTATGGAAATAAGTGCTAGAAGATGAGAGATTTAATCCAATAGATGCAGAAAAAGATTGCCTTGAACATGTTTGCAAAACAAGTTATTGTTTTGTGTTGTGCAAGGATTAGATATCTTGGGATAATCTGTACTCTGAGGAATTACCACTTTTCTCCAGCCGTGGATCACATGTACATGAGACTGTGAGAAATCCTTTTCTGGCTGTTCCTCTGCCCAGCAGATGGACATGATAGATATGGGATATTTCTTTCTATTTAATTTTTTCCCCTTTTTCTCTCTTTTCCTAAGTCCAGTTGGCAGATCTTGTAATTTGCTGTGTTGACCCTTCCAGGGGCTTGATATTGAACCTGCCATCTGGCTAATAACGAGGCCAGCTGGACAGTAACACCAAGATTCAGTCCCAGACTCACATCTTCTTCATCTGGCTTCTTTTCTATCTGTTTGTTCTTGTTCTGCCTGGACCCAATTGACATCATGTTGTGCAAAGTCACATGAAGTGCTTAGCCAACCTTTTAGTTTCTGGGTACAGTTAATGGCAGGAGTGTTATTTTTCTGTCTCCTTAGGCAACACTTTATTGTTATATGTGGACCATATAGGAGGACAAAAAGAAAAAATCTGATGAAATTACTCTCACTATTAATAATCAGCAATGTCTCCTGGTTGCAGCAATAGGTTCAAATAAATCACTGTATCATTTGCCTCAGAGCTTAATTGAACCACTGCTCTTACTCACCAGTTTGCTTGATGTGAAAATGTATGCAGATTCTTGATTCATAAGAATTCTTAATAAAATTATTTTTCTATTGTTAAATAAAGATCATCCTCTAGGACATTCAGAACAATTGAATTTGATGAAGACTCTTGGTACACTGGATGTTATTGTGTTCATCTTAATGGGACTGTCAAAGACACATATTTGTACACTACAAAAGCTTGCTTTGAGACCCCATCATGTCTGCTTCTGTCATGTCATTGCTGCCTGTGAAATGCGAGTTAGAGGATCTAGGTGTCTTTGCTGGACACAAACAACTGATCATACAGACAAAAGGGTCTTTCCTTGCACTGCTGTGTTAGGAAGGGTGAGGCAGGAGCCGAGACAGCAGCAAAGGGGGCAGGACACAGCTCTCTCCAGCACAGCCCCTTAGCATCCCTGCAACGTCAGCACAGCAGGTCCAGGGACAGCATCTGGCTTCAGCCTAGAGCTGAGGTTGGCAGACATGTCTGTAGTGATGAGGCAGGTCTGAAGTCGAGCCAGGAGGCCAAGTCTACCTGTCAGGGTCAGAACTCGCATCAGTGGGGTATATGGGTAGGCATGGCTGGAAAAATGCTGTGACAAGGACCAAGGCTTTTGTGCAACATGCTTAACAGTTCTTGTCAAAACACACAGGGTGAGAAGAATCAGATCTATTATGTTTTGTAAGCTTAGTTTTGGTAAGGTGACATAACAGGCATCTCACTTTCAAATATAAAAGTATGAAGCAGCCATCCTTTTTTCATGAATATACTGAAAGGTATCCACAGACAAGTGTTTCTCTTTATTAACATGAATTTGCAGACACTTTATCCATGAGAGACTAAGAAGTCAGTGTCCATGCTGTGATATCTTTGCTCCTATCCAATGACATGCCAGTGCTATATCTTCATGTAAGAAAGAGATCATTCTTCCCCAAGGGAAGAATCTTGTTCAACATCTGGTCTATGTCTTCTACAGCTCCTGCTGTTGCCTCTTACACAGATAGGGCCATTCTCAAGTGTAAAGACCCATTTTGAAAATGATCACTTTCTTGCCAGCTGTTAAATGAAGTGCAGTGCAAGGACAATCCTTCACATGACCGTGGAGATATATTAATGATACTATGCTAATCAGGTGAGTACTGTCCCCATTTGCCAAGCCTTACAAGGTATATACCAAGGTTTGCTCTCCCTGAATCCTCTGAAGCTTGTTGTAGCAGACCATTGATTTATGCTGTTGTTGCCTTGGAAAGCACAGAAGGGTTCATGTTGCCAGGCATGTGGGATCAATCCTGTAATTACAGTCCATTAGCAGGGAAGCCACTGTTAGGGCTCTCTTGCATTAGAAATAGACCATCATTTCTAAAACTGTCTAAAACAATGAGGTCTATGAAAATAGCTCCCAGTTGTGAGGAAGAGGATTGTACAATCAGCTGGAAAGGTAATTGCGTTGGAGCACAGGTCAGCACAGAAGGGAGATGGTCCTTGTCTCAGTGCAATAAAAGCAGTCCACTATGGTTTCAGAGTGATTTTCAAGGCCACATTTGAAATCAATCTGCCTCCAGGTGGTTTTCTCCAGAAAGGCTTCCCATTAGATTTCTACTTAGTGTTTTGCACCCTGCCTTCTGCTTCATCTGGGAATTGCCTTCAGACTCACCATCTAGTTCCTTGTAGAACTCTTGTAGAGACACTTCCAGGCCTCTGCATTACTGATCTACATCTGTGACTTGAGTTTTGAACCAGTGCACAGCGACTTGTCTCTCCTCCCATCCAAATCTCTGTTGATGAATTTGCTGTTACCTCTATTTAATACCAAAAGCTGAATTATGGCTGTAGCTGAATTCGATGCTGTTCATGGTCACATTGTCAAGAGCCAATTGCTGTTCCAAAGTGTAATATACTACTTCTATTACTTTTGTGAGAACAGGTGCCAGCCAGCTGACACAGGGTGCTGGGTGCTTGCAAGCTCAAACAGGTTATTAAAACCTTTTTAAAGAAAAAATCTGGCTCTCAGTTATAAACGTGGCTGACTCAGGCTGCCCAGCATTGCCAGACATTCAGAATGCTGAGGAGGAGATATTGGTGTTGGTAAATTATATGGCTCTAATTATATCAGTTCTAATCTCTACTGTTGACAGCAACCAAGCTGCCTTTATTCTGCTTCTAGCTACCCAGAGAAACAGCAGATTGAGGACCTTCTCTGTTGCTCATTTCCAAGGCTCCAAACCAGGGCCTAGAGTTAGATCAAGTCTTGCATTTGCCAAATCTGATCTTTTTTACACAACCTCCTATCCTGTGCAATGACTGAAATGCAGCACTATTTCTCTGAATGTATGTTCAATATTGTCTTCATTGCCTCCTCTTCTCTGTTCACCGAAGAACAAGAGAAAGTCTCAGAGAGAGAAATCTAAAGATTATTAATAATGCCTTTTTACCTAGATCCCCTTTTACCCTCTGTAATCATTTAGTCATGACTCTACTTAACCGATCAGACCAATCCATCTTTTCTTCTGTCAGATCCCTGTCCAAGTGTCAGCAGTCTGAGGCGCAGTGATGCTCAAGCCCCCGGGCTAGGTGGGCTCTGTTAACTGGAATAGTTTACGCCAATACAGCTCCCTGGATTTCAGCCCAAAGGCTGCACATGAAAGAACTGAAATCAGCACTCCCTAGGCTCTAATTCCTAGCTTAGTCTCTACACACTTATTGTAATCTTCCTGGGCAGTTCTAAAGGAAGGGCACTCTCACTCACTGACCTATAGCTTTTTTTCTCTTTCAGCTAGGTCAGCAAGCAGCCTTAGCCAAGAAAGTTTTTAACCCCTTAGCAGCAAGAATTGCACTGGGTGACATTTCCCTGGCTCTTCTACAGGAACGATGTCAATGATCATTAAGATCATCATTAATGATCATTTGTTTAAAAACCCAATAATGTGAGTTTCTTGGCATGGAAATACAGCTCAGACCTTTGGGAAATTCAGATCCACTTGCATAACTTCATCCTTGCAATGTCCCAGTAATGTAACCACAAATAGATTTAAGGGAGTCTAGAATTCATTGCAGGTTTTGATCCAAATTGAGCAACCTGAACCTCCATTGAATGGTACCTGAGAAGTTCCTTGAGAGGCACTATCTCCTGGAGGCACTGTATGGTATTCACAGAAGCTCACCTTTTTGCCCAATATGTTGCACTTAGTAGTTCAAGAGTTTCTTTTCCCTGGTTATGGTACAAAAAAGTATTAAAATAAAAATCTAACAGAGAACGAAGAAGCGGTTCTGACAAGTTAATAACTATTCCTTATTTTGTTGCTTCTATCACTCTCTGTGTAAAAAACTGCTCAGTTACACTGTAAGTAATTGTATTTTTGTTCCTGCTCCATACTTCTTTTTTTGCCCCAAGTGATCTGTTCAATTCTTGCTGTAGTTGTTTTTTGAAAAATAAAAATCTACAAAAGGCATCAGCAACAGTCAATATTTAAGGGACATCTTCAAATATCCCAAACTGCTGCATGTAGATTTAGGAGCTCTTTCTTACCACCTGTCTGACAGCAGGTAGCACAGGTAGTGCTGCTGTGCTGTTTTGCAGAAGAGAACTGGGTAACAAGTGGGTTCATAATTCCAGGGGAAGGGAAGGCTGAGTTACTGACGAGACTGAGAGGAGGTCCCTCCAGGGACTCATTCCCCAGCTGGACCAGAAGCTGCCTGTCCCATCAGATGCTGCACAGCACAGAAACATTGCTTCCCATGGTCATGGTGTATCTGCTGTCCATGTTCCAGGGAAGGAGGTGGCTGACAGAGAGGTGTGGGTACAGACCCTGAACCAGTAACAGAATGGTTGTCAGGGCAGAGCAGGGTGGTGCTGGCAGCCAGCTGGGTCTGAGAGGACATCAGGGTGTTGAATTCACCTTCCTGCAGACAAAGCTGGTCCATATCCAGAGGAACTTTCTCTACTCTGCACTCTTCAGGAGAGCATGGGTGCAAAGGGAGCAGGACTTACTGCTTCTCCAGGCACAGAACAAACCTGAGCATTTTGGCTTCTTGTCCCCATGCTCTCTTGGCTCAGGCTGTAATCTGTGGGTGACTGGGACAACATAAACTTACCTTGAGGATCTGTGCACACTCACCTGTCACAATGGGTTATGAGTGGGGAGCCTAAAACTTAGGCATGAAGAGCCTGTCCCACAGAGTCTTGACCACCCCTCCTATACAGGATAAATGGAGCTACAACCATCAGTCTGTGTAGGTGCTGTCATAACCTCCCTTCAGGTCTGGAGCCTTTTCAGTGAGCTCAGGTGCAGTATGTGTAAACACTAATGCAGTGTTGCAGATAAATACCTCCTTTCAATCAAGGAAAGGCGAATTTTGAATCCCTCAGACACAGGCAGAAATTTTCAAAAGTGACCTATGGCAATCATGGGAGAATCTTCACTAATATTGCTCTTCACTGGCTGCTGCACAAGCACAGAGACAGCTCCATCCTAAAATGCTTCCTTTCCAGGAGAAAACACAATAAGCAGGTACAGAGAACTGTCTAGAAATTACAAGTAAACAGCTAGAAAACTGGTCAGCAGGACAAACACTAGTTTCAGCACAGCAGCAGCCTGCCAATTGTCACATCTTTTGCAGCCATCACAGCAAGAGAGAATTTTTAAAACGGATTTGAAGGAGGGGCAGCAACCACAGAGGTGCTTGTTTGAAAACTGAGAAAGGGAAGGTAGAAAAAAACACCACAAATAGTAAGAATTCCAGAATGATGTCCAGAATGACATTGAGCAGTCTTGACTTTTGTTATTGAGACTGAGGTGTTTTGGGTTGCTGGGTGGTGGAGGGGGCTCCACCACTCTCTCTCTTGGGGAGATCCTTTTTCCTTCCCAGTGTGAGAAAACACAGATGCACACACACGCACACAAAACATTGCCCTCCTAGCATGCTTTCATTGCCTACATCTCAGAGACTTTGTTACGGTTACATTTGGTTCTCATTTAATCTGTGCTGCACCCCTGGTGCCTCTGTCTGGCATCCCTCTATTGTTTAGCTGAGGCTCCTTTCAAGCCTCTCTCCTCACAGTGCTACTGAGGGCTCGTGCCAGTCTTTCTTCTCTTTTCCTCCTAGCATTGTTTCTCTCTACCTCTCCAGCATTCCCAGCATTCTCTCTTATTTTAAGCCTTCATTTTTCTATTATTGTTGTTTTCCACAATTATTTCTCCGTGTCATTCTCCCTCTGTCTCTTTTTCTGACATTTTCTTCTCCCCTGACTTAAACATGCCCTTTACCTTTGCTTATCCTCAAGATCAATTCCAGTCTGTGTCTATTTGGTTTTTTTTTTTCCTTTTTCCTTCTGGTTGTTTCATTCCTCTTCTCTCTTTCTGATCCTCTTATTCATGCTCTCTTTTCCCCTGAGAGCTGGTTAGTATTTTAGTAGCTCTTTAGTGTGTGATTTTTGTTTATTGCCAGACCGAGGTTTAAAGTCCACCTTGACAAAGAAGATACCTCCACTGACTTTGGTGGGTCTACCTGAGTGCTGTAACTTAAAGGATTTGTTTTCTTCCAGAAATTTTATTTCTGAAGGGTTTTGTTACGAACTGAACTCTCTACATATTAAATGTGTTTGTGGCCAGAATTTGAACTCAGTGTAGTACAGAGGGGTCACATAAGTCACAATAAACATATTTGTTACATATTTATTTCTCATTTAAAACGTGAAATTGTGTTTGAAAAAATATGGTTCCTTTTCTGTTTCAAAGGAATAGACTTTCCTGATGCAAGTGGTACTACAACTGTGAATCAGTAGCTGCTCTCAATGGGAAAAAAACCCAACATTTTGATATAAGTTTTTGGGATATTCTAGATTCTGTCTGCTATGATGCCCTGACTCTTATCTTCCCTTAGTGAAAACACTGGGACATCTGAGTTTTATTCCATCAAACAGAAAAATGTAAATCAAATGTAAATGTAATACTCTTTTAGTACTTTCATATCTTCTTCAGTTTAAATAGTTTCTTTTTCTTTTTTACCCATTCCTGTTAGGGGCTTTTTTCACTGTTGAAGAGAAGTACAGATCCAGAAGAAGACAGATGGGCTGCATATAGGGGAAGCAGTCACACTGATCTTAATGTGGAAGGTCAGATATCCTCTTTATTATCCATATGAGTTTTATGGGTTGTAAAAGGAACCATCAAATTCAAATCAGGTTCCTTGAATTGCAGGAACTATGCAGTTTCCCCATTCTGTGTGGTTAAACAAAATGAAACATGAAAAAATTTACATGTGTGAGACAGTCAGAGGAGTTACTCCATTTAATATGTTTTTAATATGTTTTTAAAAGAAAATTAGCACTTAATGTGAATATCCATCCTGTATGAAGAGATGCATCAGGAAATTTTTTAGAACTAACACACTGGTCAAATTCTTGCCTACTTCTGATCAGTGGTTTATTTCCCTGTTAAAAATTGTTCATCATCATTACCCCCTCGCTACTTTCACGATGTTATTTCTTTTCAGCGTGTTTTCTTTTTCAGTTACAACCAGACAAATTTCTCTCACAGCTACATAAGTGTTTCCCTCTTCCACTTTCATCTCTCATGTTGCAGGAACCATTTCCTCTTCCGCTGCCATTATCTCGAATGGGCTTCTCTGTATCAGTGACTCTTTCATCTCATTTCAAACATCAAGAACATCATTCAATTTGTCCATTGGATAGCCTCCTTAGGCCTCCTGTCACTTTTAAATTTAAATTATAATTTAAAATATAGCCTCATTGTGTAAGCATTTAGGGGCTATTGCACAGATGACTACAATAAGGAAGACTGGTTCTGTCTTATAAAGCAGCCAACGTGTACATCTTGCAGACTTGTTTAGCCAATATCTCAGCCTGATGCAAAAACAAAAAAAAATAAAGAAAAAAAGAAAAAAAAATTATTTGGAAGAGTGCTCAGAAAAGTGAGTCAGTGACCTTCCACCTGTGAGAAGGGTGCTGCTAGTACAGAACCAACTCCCCCTTGCTTTTGATATCTCAAATCATCTCACTGTTTGAAGATCAGGATTCCTAGCCCACCTCTATAGCTAAATCAGAAATCAAGGGACCAGCTCTGAGGTGACAGCTAACCTCTGAAGTTCCCTTCACCAATGATATATCTGAGGATAGCCCACTTAAAAGCCTCCGGTGCCTAAAATTCGTGAGGTGGGTCTGGAGCCCAGCTCCTTGCCTAAGGTGTTGATTATTGAAGGTCATGAAAATACCTGCTGGATTTCCTTCTCCACACAGACCAGTTCAAAAAATACAGTGGCAGCTTCAGTATGAGGGCACCAACATGAGCTGCAGGCTATCTGTACGAACACTGAGTGAGCTGCACCCACACAGGGCAGGGCCTTTGCACCCCTGGAGTTCAGCAAAGACATGGCCACAGCCTGACGCATTTTCTTCAGAACTCTCTGGGTGCTGTGACCATGTCTGAGCTCTACAGCAGCAATGCCACAAGCCACAACATTCCTGTGTCCTGCAAACCTCTGGCACAGCAGTGCTTTTCTTGCTTCAGTCTTCCTCTGAGCTCTGTTATGGCTCTTTACAGGCAGAACTCGGTCCAAAGCATAATTGTGTGAAATTGCAAGAACAGGTAAGAACACATCTTATATACCCATAAGACAGACTTGAAATTAAAATCTGGTATAACAGACAACTATTCTCAGATCTAGCTGCAAACGGTAAATAAATCCAGCTTGTAACTTAATGATCCTTGTGTTTGCAACCAGCAGTGAAAACTGCCTGGGGAACAAAAGCTGGAACTGTACGTGGAAGACAGAATGAAATAATTGGCAATCACATACAGAAAGCACCTGGATTTTATCATTCCAGCCTGGAGATGCAGACATGTTAGTTCTGGCCAGAAATCTCCTGTTAGTGAGGGCTGCACTTCAGGATCAGTCCCCTGGATATTGTATCTGTGCTGCTGCTCATTTCACGTCCATAGCCCACATTAGACACCCTGCACTGCACAGAGCCTTTGTTACATTACCCCGCCGGTCCCTCCGGCTCCCTCCTCCCGCGGCTCAGACCACAATCATCTGCCTTTCTTGGAATTCATTTCAAAACAGATTCATGTGGCACCTGCTATTCCCCAACAAACAAATAAATTAGCTGCTGTGATATGGAAATTTGCATGATTCACTGTACTTAAAAACTGTTAGCTGTGAACTTATTAATTGAAAACCGCAGGACAATAATAAGTGTGTCCTTCAGTCTGAACATGAGTCCCTTGCTATAATGAATTTGTAAAGCAATAAGGATGTGTTTTTCAAGGAAAATGCCACTGCCTCAGGACAGTTGAGTCTTGGTCATGCCTCTCAGGAGACAGATGTGCTCTCACGGAGGGGAGCACACAGCTCCCTGCCAAACCTGTGGCACCCCAGCTGCAGGGCATGGGCACGGCACAGGGGCCCTCAGGGACAGCTCTGCCAGCTTTGCCTCTCCCGCTCCTCTGCAGCAATCCTACCTTCACCTTCGGGATGCTTTCCCCCACCTCTTCCCCACATCTGGGGTGCAGGGAGGTGGCTTTCATCTCCCTCTTGCACAGCTGCCCCAGAGGCTCTCCGTGCTCGTCCCTCCTCTGGCATCCCCACATATTGGTGGGGAGAAATGATTTAGCCCTGGTGTAACATCACCTTTCAGCTGACTCTACTTTCCTTGCAGAATATTGTACCTATTGATCTATTTGCTCTCCTTTGGTCATGCATACTCACACGGGCTTCCTTGTGCCTTGTACTTATTGCAAAGTGTTTCTCCCATCTTTTACTGGAAAATTCTTTAGCAAACTGCATTTATTTGGCAAATAAATGTTGCAAACTCTAGAAATTATCAAGCCTATGTTTTCCTTAGTGTGCAAAGCAAGATAACTCCCGTATATAACAAGTTCTCCATATGCATTTGCATGTCTAATCCATGGAGTCTGTGCCCACTTCCACCCTGAGTCACAATCTGCAATCCCACTGAAGCCAATACTAATTGCTGGTCCAACTTGAAGACTGTACCATATATTTTTATACACATTGTGATTTTCAAACAGGAAACAATTAGTTAAACCTGCATTGACAAAGCATGGCAATATTTGGTATGAATCCTGGAAAAATCATTCATTGTTTTGTTTTGTGTATTTTTCCATCTTCTCTCTTTTCCTTCATTTATTCAGGAGGAAAGAAAGACACTGCCTCTAGTGCTTGAATTTTAATTCTTTGCTGCACTGTCCTTGGGCAGAACTGAGTGTTTCTAAGAGGTGTAACGCATTGTACAAAAGCATGGATGGACTGCCAGTGGCTCTAATGCCAGGATTTGTCACTGCTTTCCTTAACAACTATTATAGATTATTTTTGGAATATATTGAAAATACTGATATTTAATCTAATTTGTAAATTACAACCATCAGAAAAATACAGAAACAGCTGTCGAATAACCATCGTATTTGTAGGATTTAATTCAAACAGTTTTATATTTCTGTTATTCTTGATGACAATAGAAAACTACTACTTGCATTGCAGAGGCAGGGACTGATGTTTTCAGAAAAAATGGAGTAACCATGTGAAGCTCATGCCAATATTGGCTCAAAAAGCAGCCCATACACATTGCAGAAGACACTGTCTCATGAAAGATCCAGCTCATGGGGTAAGACTAGGTCACAAAGCAAGGAACTAATACTTTCACAGTCAGAGATAACTGAAAAAATACAACTCAATTTAAAATTAAAGATTCCCTTTATCTGCCCTATAAAACCAAATTTTTCTTGCCCTACTTTTAGGCTTTTCTCATTTACATGGTGTTCCTCAATCCAAATTTTTCTACTAGTCTGATTTTTGACCTAGTGTTAGCATAAACATATGACTGCAATGGTCCAGCCAGCTAAGCCAGGTCTGTGGGGGTTTGAGCAGGCCTCATCCCAGGATCCTGCTTCAAAGAGGACTTCGGATCACTTGATTCTTGCTACTGTCTGCACAGACCCACCCATCACTAGGACTTATTTTCAGCAAAGTAAATTGAAATCAGAAAAACATCTCAGGCTAATTAAAACATTCTTTTCCAGCTTACTCTTAATTTTATATCCCTTACCATTTTTTCATCTTGCGTCAAAACCACAAGCTTGGTATTTGAAAGCTCACTCACTCTCACTAATACTTTGCAGAGAGGAATGATGATATTTTTTTTGCTCTGAAATGTAGAACAGAGTATCTGCAACAGATCTAGCCACTGGGTAAAAGCACTAGAGCTCAAAACCTGCTGTAGGAGCAATTGATTTCAACTTGTAGTCCTTCCACTAATCATAAGAACATTACAAAAAAACAAGCTCAGTATCATCTCTATCAGCATCCTCACTTTTTAAAAACACATTCTAATAATCCAACTTAAAAGAAGTCAGGAGTATGGCAATTAAATGTATGAAAAGAATCAAGCTAGTCTGACTGTAAAATTTTGGTTCTTGTTAACAGAGATTATTTGTCTAAAGGACACCTTTTAAAAATGCATAATTTAAACAGAAAGGCAGGAAAATTATTTGAGCTCACTAAATGAATGCACATGACTAAAACATGAAAAAATCTAGCTTGACATTCAAGATACATCTGAAGTTAAAGGGCAAGAAAATCTAATAAATCAGAACATTTTTATATCATAAAAGCACAAAAATCTCTTCCATGTCATTCAGTCACAGAAGCATGGCTTATGATATGATTTTCTATTTATTTTAAACTAAGTAATATCTCACAGTTATAGAGTTCAGAGAAAATTGGCAGTGTTAGACTTATAAGTAAGAACATGAAGTGCCCAACTTTTAAGGCGCCTTTATTAGATGATACTTAGTGCCCGATTCTGGTTACTTAATACAAATTTAAGAATGTCTTAATGAAGTGGGAAGGTAAGTCATGCAGTGCATAGATAAAAGAGGAATCCAGAGAGACACAATCCTAGATTCCGATCAAAACCACAAATATTAAAATAACATCTCTCTTTGAAGCCTTTTACCTCATCAGCATTATCCTATTTTATCTTTCCAAATGGCCTATCTGGCAATGAATTAATATATCACGACCATTAAGAACTTGAGAGAAGAAAGAAAATCACCAGGAAAAAGAAAAAAGAAACAGGTCAAACTTTGGTCCTTACCTATCTTGCCCTTAGGCAAGCTTCAAGATATTAATAGCTTTTTTAATACAAAATGAAGGAAAATAGTTTTTGCATCAATTAAAAACATGGACATTAGTTTTTGCATTTATCAAAACCATCTTCTCACACTACCAACTACAGTATTGCCAGAAAGTGTATTTTAATGATAATTGTTCTTAACACTTTCTTAAGTGATCTAAGGAAAGCAACTAACAAAATAGAAAGGAACCAAACTAAATTAAAAAAACCCAAAAAATTTCTCAGCTATTTAACATGTCAGAAATAAATGGCTACAACATGACCAGAGTCCTCCTGGCTTATATAAGCAGGGCTTCAATGCTCACTTTATTAATCAAATTTTGAAGCTGCAATTTAAACCTTGATAGGATCCAAGTGGTAACATTTTTCTCTCAGGAATATTCAGGAGGTGCCCTTTGGTCCTGGCCTGTCAGAGGCTGGAACTGGACCAGTCACAGAGGAGATGGATGTGAGCATCACGTGTTCTTCATTGCTGGGCAGAAAGGAAAAGGGACTCATCACCCCACTTGGACAGACTGTCCCTGTCCAGTCCTCAAGTACAATCACCTCAGGCTGAAGGATTGTTGTGCTGCAGCCTTGCCTTGGGAATGCAATCCATGGGCCACACTCTGAGCAGGGCCAAGGGCATGGCCAAAGCTCCCTGATAACACAGATATCTCCTTGCAGTGGGGCTAAGGCACTAGGGCTGATTTGTCACTTCACAGCTCTTTACTCAGTCTATGAGCTATCACCAGATGAAAACTAAGCAAAGTTGTGTGTATGTGTGTGCCACCAGCTAAGCAGAGGCTGACCTCTCAGAGAAGACTTGTGCCAAGAAGACTTGTCCTCTCATTGTAGTTGTCTTTAAATCACTGAGCTACTAATGCACTACATTAATAGCAAATCATCCCCTTGGAAGCATGAGTCATGTACTCTTTGAGATTTGTGGGCTTCCTTTCTTCTGAATCACAGTAAGTTTATCCTGGGATAGGGCATACTCCTCCCTACAAGGACCAAAGAGTGGTGAGGAAAGTTATAAAATGGCTTAGATCAAGAGAACAAATCTCTGAAAACAGATGATGTAGTCAATGACCTTTGTTCCATTTTTCTTTCCTCCCAAAATTTAAGACACTGAGTGAAAAAATTTCAGTGTCCACACTAAAGAGAGTTTACAAATTGCACCCCACATCTACACAGAGGGCATTGTGCTTTTGGAAATAGAAGCCATCCTCTAGTTCTCTCTCAGATCAGCTTGGCACATACTCATCACCTGCATATTTAATATCCAGCAATAAGTAGCATTAGGAGAACAACAAGAGGCAAGAGGTTCTGCTTTGTTTAACCTGAGAATTGCTATATGCTTATCCAAACCTTATCTACATCCTCCTACAAATATGTGAACCTCTGGGTATGAGAAATATTTAGACACCTGCTACTGAAATTAATGGGAGCTGCAAGCACAGAGTTCCCAGGACAATAAGATATCTTAAGTCTACGAAATTAGGTTGAAAATCTCCCAGGAACAATTTTTCTCTCTCATCATATTTACTACTTCCCACCAGGAAGGACATATTTGAAGTACAGGCTCATTTCTGGTATGCTGGTAATCCTGATTTACTTTTTTGGGGGGAAGCAACCGGGAGACAGAGCATTATAACAAAAACAAAAAGAACAAACAGACAAAAAAAAAAAAAAAGGAGAAAATTTTTAAAGTAATTGAAAAGATTCAGTGTCTGAAAATGGGATTGTCTCAAGATTCTGAGTGGATTTTCAGTGGGTTCTAATTTTCATCCCAGCAGATTAAGCTTTCTGTAATAGAAGGGAGGTTTCTCTGAAAAGTGCGAGGGAAATGGCTTCTTAGGCCCCCTCTTACAATGCAAAACACATGGGCGTGCTGCTAAGCTCATGCACTGCCTTTTTGCATTCAATGGTCCCTTTGCAGATGCAAGAGTTTTGGGAAAGAATGAGGACTGCAACTTTCAGCCTGGTAGGATCAGGATAGCATTTTACACACTCTAAATCAAGAGAAGAGGGTTCTTTTCCATTTAAGTACTCCCTTCAGGAAAAATGGCTTTAGGATGGCTTCTGCAGTTTCTAAAGCTTGAAATGATCCCCTGGAGAAAAAGGATATGGTTATGAGGAAGAATAGGTACTGTAAAACAGCTTGCTGCAAAGGTCCATAGCAGATGAGAGGAACTGGCTGGTTTACTTGTAATTCTGCCTAGTTCAGCTTTATGGCTTTGCTTGCAATTTAAAAATAAAACCAAATTTGTGGTTTGATTGGCTGTTTCCAACACTGAACAAGTACTGCATGACAAAAAAGGGCACACATATTTTAGTGGAATGAAAATATGTCTAATTCCACTGAATACCTTCTTTGTAGTCAGCCTCCACAAGTATTCATGAGAAGTATTGTTTTATTTTCCCTGCCCACAGAAAAAAAAAACAAGGCAACACATACATAGCAGTCAGGTCTCTCACAGCTGATGACAGAACTGAATGCACATGGACCACACAATTCATACTTATGATGATAGACCTGTGTTCCCCCAGAGTAAGGGGGAAGAATATTACAGTTTTTACAAGTTTGTGGGTAGCTGAACATTTTGTGAGACACCACTGGGCGATCCAGGCAATGACCACTGGTGTCAAGGTATGTGGAGCCACAGAGCTGGAGTGAGCTCTTCCCTCCTCTGACCCTCTCCATCAGCCCAGGGCACCAAATGGTGTGCCAAACGTTAACATCTTGTACCCACAGATATGGGCAATTCAAAAGGTGGTCTGACATATTATTTTCCTGGGTGATGCATCTTGAACATCATCTGTTGGAAACAGAAGTTGAGATGAGTTTGGGCTCACCCTGCAGAATAACCTGGGCACTGACCCATCAGCTGAAATTCAAACTTTGGAAGTTGTGGCTGTGGAAATTGCCGATTTCCAAATGCCACTACTGCATTGCCTTGGGGATAATGTAGCCTGTCCTGTCCCAGCCTCTGAAGGGGCTATGCAGGCTAGAAGTGACTTTGGGGAAATGGGATGTTTGCCTCTGTAGTTACAACACTCTCCCCAGGCATGTTTCTGTGGTGCTGACTAAAATTTGGAGACTCTGCAGGAGTAGCTGTCTCTCCCTTGTTCCCCTCCACACACTTTCTCCAGTGTCATTTGAACCAGGTCTGAGCAGAGGACTTCAAACAAGCTTTCATATGTTCCTACCCTCTGAGACTTCTGAAGTCCTGCCTAGGTGGTACTGGGAAAGAGAGGTGCCCAAAAACAACTTCTGCTTTTGCACCACGTGAATTTGCAGCACAGTTACCTATGTGCCATTGTAACCTGGCTGGTAATCAGCTGAGTGTCCCCATAAGGTTCCTTTCTTCTGGGGGTTTCATTTCTCAAAAATCTCTCTGCAGCAACAACCATGGCAAGGAATTCCTCACCAATCCAGTCCCCTAGACAGGCTGTCTTCAGGATGAGTGGGGCTCTTTGCATTCCTCACATCTGCAGGAGATCAAGGGTCTGACTTTCAGTAAAGTCGACTCCAAATCGACTCGACAGTGCACCAGCACAGTGAGATCAGATCCTTCTTGGAACACACGGCTAAGCCATGGAATGCAGAGTTGGAGGCTGTTGTGGGTGACAGGTATTTCTGGGCTTAGAAAAGTTTTTAGAAAAGTGCTAACTGGGCAACATCAAGGCCTATCAAGAAAGAAGTAATCTTTGGTTCAAGGCTGCCCTGACCTTCAGATTGCTGGAGAGTTCAAAAATATACGAGGGAAGGGTCACTTTGTCACAGAATCACAGAATCAGGTTGAAAAAGTCCTCTTAGATCATCAGCTCCAACCTATGACTGAACACAACCTTGTCAACCACACCATGGCACTGAATGCCAGGTCAAGTATTTCCTTAAACACCTCCAGGGACAGTGACTCCACCACCTCCCTGCACAGCCCATTCCAATGTCTAATCACTCTTTCTGTGAAGAAAAGGGTGATTACTTATCTTTGTCTAACATTTCCATCTCTCCTGGCCATCAGCCTTTGGCCACCCCTTAGTGAAATGCTAGCTAGACAAGGAAGATATTTAACCTGACTTTTTGTAGACATTCTCACATTCTTTCTCTTTTGACTTGCTTTTCTTTGCGTGTGTGTCTGCGTGTGTGTGTGTGTGTGTGTGTGTGTGTGTGTGTGTGTGTGTGTATTTTTTTTCCAGGCAGGGGATGGGGGAAGTGGAGGGGAAGGAGGGGAAGGTGGGGAGCAGACAAAGCATCCCGAGGCATAGAAGGAATTCCTGCTATAGGCTAAGCTCTTCTTAGATTTTCAGGTTTCATACAGAAGTAGGCATGAGTCAAAATCCCACTTCTGAAGAGCCCAAAGCTGAGATTTGAGATTTCATGGGCTTATTATGCATGTAATCATTTTCTCATACTGCCTTCAGGAAGGCTTGTTAGAGAGTAGGATTTTTCATTTTCTTCCAGTACAGCTGCAAAAATGCATTTGGCAGTGTGTAAATTAGCTGATGTAGCTATCCCTTCAGCTTCACTGACCGCTGCACTCACCTCACAGGCTTGAAAATTCCTGCTGAAGCTTCACCACATCTTGTTGAACGAGAGGTGCTATGCTAATATATACCACATAATGTATACTGCCTAGAATAAGCTCCAGCTTCCATGTGCTAGTAATTCTAGAGTGCTTGTAAGGGAGCCTAATAATATATGAAAGTACAAAAGAGTGAGAAGCAAATGCACATGGAGTGGACGGATGTAAAAAAGAAGATGCTTTTGCCGATCTAGCACTATTAAATATAAGATATATGGGAGGTCTGAACAAATCTCTCTGGCTTTCTGTCACATAAAGGTAGGCTCCAGTTTCCCATTTTAAAGATGAGTTTAATAACGTGAACGATAGAGCTAGATTAATTTTGTTTTCATCTGTAGGTATTATACCAGTGAGAAATGCCATCTGATAAAGGGTCTGATTCACCTACCAAGCTTTCTTGAAAAGGCATAATAGAATAAAAGCTATCTTCAAAGGACATTGATGTATTTATGTACTGAAATTAAAAAGCAGATACTTCTGACTTTGCTAAAGTTGACCAAGTATATGCCACATTTCTTCAGCAATCCAGCATCTTGGCTTGGTGTGAACATTGCTGTGGTTTTGTGTTTTGTGATCAGTGACCAGGCCTGTTGTTCCTGAAGCGGTTTTTTTTACATGTAATAAGCTACCTATGTGAGTTACCAGATCAGTTCTGCATAAGGAGAAGAGCATTGTTCCCAGGGAGAGAAGAGACTGTTTTGAAGCTGAGGAAATAAAAGACAGTGAAGTGTCTTTATTTTCATTCCAGTCTAGCAAAGCTCACTGCTGGCAAGCTGAAATCTAGGTGGAATATCTGCCTTTGACAGTCTTGGGATATCAGCAAAATTAAAACTGAGCACAGAGGGTTTTTCTTTTAATTGGGCTTACTGCCTCCACTAACAAATTGCAAACATACACTGAGCATAGATGTAAACAAAAACCTGCATGTAGAACCCCTTGCACTATACAAATAGACATCAAAAACCTTCTCAGCACAAATGCTCTGTCTGCACTACCCCCTGCATCCTTTCTACATATATACAAACAGAAACACATATTTCCATTAGCTTTTTCTTAGCATTAGAAAGTAAAGGCATTTATCCCCACCAGACTGTTTATAATGATGCTCTAGGTTTAGCTGCATTTCCCCTTTGGCTTTTCTCCTGAAGCAGAAAAGCATTTGCACAGAGCACACCAGGTGTTACTTTCATATCCTCAGACATACTGGAATATATTAACACAAACACTAAATCAAAACACAGCAAAATTAATGATCACTGCTAGACTAGAGAAACCAAACTCCTTATTACCAAACAAGACTTGCGTGCATTGTTTCTGTTATCTTAGTTCCTGATTAATATAAAATCAGATACCAATAGCTAATTAGCTGTTCTAATTACTGGTTTGAGTTTGCATAAATTATGTTGAAATGCCCAGCTTTCTCTTGCTTTAATCAATATAATATGTCAAAAAGTCGCTTGAGGTTGTAAGACAATGAGATAACTAAAGCAGTATCCTGTTCAGTATTATAGGCTTCAGTCAAAAGAAATATCAGTATTTCCAAATTATCCCCACTTAAAATATGCAGTCTGAAGCCTACTGCTCATCAAGCAACTGCTCATCAGCCCTGTTACTCTTGTAACTACTGCCTGACAATCACACTATCAAATAAAATGTAGATTGAATAATGTAAATCTTGTATGTTTTCTAGAACCTGCAATGTCCTGAACAATACAAACTGCACCATTTTTTCAGAGTGTGGATTTAATCTTTGTCTGGATTGGCCTCTTGAGAGTAACATGTAATCCTCTGAGGGCACAAGTTTGGCAAAAACTAATTCTCATTCAGACCTGACCCTACTGCAAACCAAGTTCACTTCCAGGGCACCGTGGCCTGCTCATGCTTGTAATACTAATCCTTTAATGCAGGGGTTACTTCTATAAGCACCGTGGTCATTTGCAAATGAAGTAAATTCTTTAATTTCCTAAAAAGCTGACTCCTAACTCTCACTTTCATCTGCTGCTTTAAAGCCCTTGATTATTAATAGATTCAAATGACTTTATTAGAAAATAAAATTTTATGTATTAATGTCATAAGTGAAGGATAAGAAGAAAAATATCACTGTGGTGAAAGAAGTAGAAACAAGCACAGTGAAAGTGAGCTTTATGGCTCATATATTTTTACATTATAATCTTCATAGTGTTAGGCAACACTACTCGTCAGCTGTACAAATAAAACTGCTATTCATCCCGAATCTTGCCAAATTACTTAAATATCTAGAAGCTGATTTCAGTGGAACTTGGGCATCCAAGTCCAAAAGAGTGATTATCATAATGTTTATTGGCATTCATGCCAATAAAGTTCCCCAAGAGACAAAGGTTTTGCAGGTGTTCACAGTCCCTTCCACCTTGGCCAGCATAAGCAGTCTGTCACTTAGGCCCTGCTCAAGCTCCTTCAAAGTCTGCCATTACCATTCCCCAACAAGATTCTAAAAGGGAGAGATCTCATTGCCGTGAACTGATCATGCACTGGAGAAACCACGTTCACCACATAGCATACAGGCACTGGCTGTGGATGCCACCTGCCAAGATTTAGAGAGGGTGAAATCAGACCCAGCTGACCAGAGCAGGGAAAAAGCATCCTCTCTTTGGTGAGAGGAAGGTTCATTTAGTTGAGAAATGGGAGGCTTGGCTGCTACACGAGAGAGTCCTACTGTCTTTCCTTTGTCCTTTCCATTGGCTCAGCCTATTTTGAATTCCACTGAAGGTTCCCACATTTGCTCCAGCAGCAACAGAAGTTCAACTTGATCTTTGGGCTCCACACAAAGAACCAAGTACTTATGGTGGTTGTGGTCACAGAAAACAACACAAAACTGGTTAAACCCTGGATTCTGAATGATCCTTTGTCATCACAAGGGACCAAAGACTAGCTTACAAGTCCAGATCAAAAGTTCACACCTGCTACATATTTACTTAGGGCAAGAATTTCCTCATATGTTTCTCATGTTATTAAGCCATTAAAATGAGAAGAACATGGGAAGAAAGGTAGAAATAAGGATCCAGATTTAAAATTTGATTCTTCCAGTAATGAGAGCATTTACTTTTCAAAACAATCAACCATGCCTTTGTTTTTAGAATAAATGAAAATTGAAAAATTCTTCCTCGTAGGAAGAGCAAGGGACGGGATATAGTCCTGGTTGGCAGCAGAACTGAAAATAAGCTTATTCATTTAAGGAGTAAAATGGAAATAGTTGCTGCATAACACCTTCAGCTGTGACCTTGAAGAGCAATCCTTCTGGATTCAAAGGACATTCTTTCACAATGAAAAACCTGGAGACAGTTATGATAAACTATGAAAGAGCACAAATATAAGAACTATGATCAGTATGGGTGCTCTGGGAGAAAGCCAGGGTCTTTTCTTGAAAGGAGGTAAGGATACTGTTGAAATAAACACAATAATTAGTGCTTTGTCATGAGGCTCATGGAGGGGGTTGGGTGGCAGGTGTCAGAAACACATGGACATCTCCCAAGTGAACAGCAAGAGATATTAAAAAAGAAAAACAATTGAGGGTCATAACCTGACAGGTAATCAAGAAATTGAAATGTCTGAAGAATGACAGAATTTTGAGACCAGATGGGATCCGGCATGCTGGAAAAATATGGCATTCAAAGACATGGGGGAAAGAGTAATCACTTTAGTGCCCTGCAGATTTATAATGTATATCCATAATGGCAGCACCTGTGTATGCAAGTGCACTGTATGAATTAATTTCCTCATTTATGACTTCTCAGTTCATAGCAAATTTACTTTGCTTTTATTTTTGTTTCTAGACAAAAAACTTATATTATTTGGATTTTTTAAAGTTGCCTTTCTTTCTCTGGCTCTTCATCATTTCAGTCTGTTGCCCTCCTCTTTTGTTCTGACTGCCACTTCACAATTGAACCGCAAATGAATCCACTTACAGCCTCTTTATTTCTTCATTGGTACAGAAAGTGAACAAAACTAACACTTACCATTATCCTCCTCCTGAAGCCACAGCCCTCCATGGTAAATTGTTCCCATTCAGAATGTCTGTGATGATAGCCAGAGTAATTCTTTGTTCTGAAGCACCCAAATAATTCCTGAACCCATTTGTTTGATGAACAACACCTTCATATGTTTCAGTAAAAAAAAATGGTTTCTCTGTAGCAGGTTTAAAATTGTGTCAGTAAAATCAAAATGGAATAAACAAAGGACACTTCTTGTGTACTGTGCAATATATGCAGGGTTGAATGCATCTGAGATATGAGGTGAGGATGCAGAGTTTGCAGCTGCTTCCCCATTATAATATCAGAAATACACACTGTGGTAGCAATGTTGACCCTCTGCCATGTCTGACAAATTCTCTCCTGGTTGCACAGGTTGAAATTTGAAATTTAAAGACAGAATCCACAATTCTAAGAATACAGCACTTTCAGGTGTTCCCCAAAAAAGTCAAAATTTTACCTCAATTCAACCAGCCCATCTGCAAAATAGACATAATAATGTTATGCATTGCTAGTGAAGGGATCTATTTTTTTTCTAGGGTTTTTTGGTTCGTGTTTTTTTTTGTAGCGAGGAACTGGAGACAGGATGTCCTGCCAGAGGAATGCTAGCTGTGGGGTGAGTGCATGAGTGAATGTGATACAACAGCAGGCACAAGTTTTTTTGTTGTTTTTTTCTTTTCTTCTGCAGCCAGAGTCTTTTTGTTACCACAGTATTGTGCAGCTTTCTGAAAACCAGCCAGGAAGGTAGTGTGGATTTCCAGCTTGAAAGGAAAAGGCATTTGCTTCATCCTCCTCCAGAGCCTGGAGCCAGCACCAAGGGGTGTAGAAATGTACCCCAACAGAGTGTGGTGCCCACCAGCAGTCCCCTGCTCAGCTCAGATGCTGCAGCCACAGGCACATCTCTGCAAAGACATCTTCAGTTAAAATGGAGCTACAGCAGTGTCTCTTACTCAGGAAGCTCTGTTTAAAAAGGCTGAACTCACTGCTAAAGCCAGTCTGGTGATGTAAACTTGGGCCTGGTGCCTCAAAAGTATTTGTCTAATTCCTGTTATATTTAGATATCCATCACCTTTGAGGAATTGCATCTTCAACCAAGGTCATTTGATAAAGAAATGCTATGTTGTCACAAAAATAATGTAATAGTTTTTTTTTTCATGCATCTCAGCATGTCACCCTTACGTGTGCAGGCCTCCTGAATGATAGGATATTATTGTCTCTGCTCGGAAACATGGTATTAGGGCATATAGTAGGTTAGGTCTGTTGCCTAAATTCACAGGAACCTGCATCTTAGCTAGGTTTAAATCCAGGTCTCCTGAGTTCCAGCCCAGTGCACTAGACAGGATATCTTCCTCTTCTGGAAAGGTGACTGGAAATGCTCTGAAGCAAGAAACGTGCAGTGCTTGTCTAAATGCAGCAATAGGAAAAAATTTAAATACTACTCAAGAGTCAGGCTTGGGGAAATCCTGATTTAATTATGAAAAGTCAGCATGAATTCACGAAAGCAAGCTTGTGCTTATGACTCCACTGATGGGATTTCTTCAGGGTGGATAATAAAAATATCTGATAACAGGAATCCATACATTCTGTTTAACTAGATTTTTCTGTAGAAAAGTCAGGTTCTTTGTGTTAAATGTCTGACTTTGGGAAGCAAAGGGATGCAAAAGAAATCCCCTTTTAACTGCTGCCTATGACAGCTTTCCATTAGAAACTACAAAGACTTCTCTCTCACATCACAGAGACAGGGATGAGGAGACAGCTTTAAACCTCTGGGAGCTTCGAAGCAAGATCAAGAACATTCAAAAGAGGAAATTGCTCATGGGGCCACTCACATTGGGACTCACCAAGTTGATGCAAGTCTGTCAGTGGCTGCTGGCAGCCCCAGAACATATCACTCATCTGCCCCTTCACCTCACAGACAGTTTGCCCTTGGCTGAGGAGGTGCTTGCAGCCACAGGAGGTCTGGAGACCCTGCCCAACTCCTGCCCCACAGGGAAAGACCATTGGCTTTCAGACACACCCCCTTTGTTACTATTCTGTTTCTCTGAATTTGCAATGTCAGCCTTCTTGGGATATCTAATTTCAATAAGCCGTGAACTAGCTCAAATATTTTTTCAAGAGGTAACTGTGTATGCTAACAGTTTAACATGTAAGGATGTGACTAAAAGAGAGTCACAAGGATTAGTGTGAGGATCAATTTTCTTCTCTTTATATATCAATGACCTGGAAAAAAGAAGATGCAGTAAGTGGATTACACTTGCCAATGATATAAAGTGAAGGGGCAGTCAACACAAAGAAGGAGGGGCAATAAAATTCAGAATACATAGTTGAGGATCTGGAGATAGCTATGTAGCTTCTAAGTTTCAAAATATGTAAGGTAGTGAGTCTAGGAATAAAGAAAGAAAATGAGAGACTATCCACTCAATAACCACACATTGCAAAACATTACAGAAGTGCAGTATATGGGGTTAGTGGCAGAGAAAGTTCTAACAGCAAAAGTGCTGAACAGCAGAAACTGGAAAAAAAATCTCAAAACTGGAAAAAAAAATCTCAAAACTGTAAGACAGAGAAAGGTAACTGTAAAGCAGGAAAAAAATTCAAGTGCTGTAAATGAGACTAGTTTTATGACAAAATATTGCATATTTCTAACCAGCTATGAAAAATATGTTGTGGGAAAAAAAAATGGTAGAACAGGCCTCTGCCAGAAACTGACAGCTGTTGAAATATCTTGATTATCCAGGGACTGGAGATGAAATCCAGGTTTGTATGGCTGAGGATAGAAGATTAAAAGGAGTCCTTGGTGCAGTACACACAATCCTAAAGGGGAAAGAGAGGCGAAAGGACAGAGTCTCTGGGAGCTGTGACACTGCCAGGGGCAGGGAGGCATGGACATCAGTGGAGGGTGGGCGCCAGGCAGGACTTGTCTGCTCAGCTGATGGATTCACCTGGCAGAGCAAGGGCAGCCCAGGCACTGGAAGCACAGACAATCTAAGAAGTGGTTTGGCGTGTCCTGTCCAGACCCAAGGGATCGCTCACAGCCTGGAGCGGCCGCTCTTCCCCACGGGTGTCCGCGCCCTGTTGGAAGCCCACAGAGATGAATGGCAATCCCTATACTGGCCGCAGCGAGGGCTGGATGGGATCCCACGTGGAGAGAGCCCTTCCTGTCGTTCTGATTTTCCTTCCAGCAGCCACTAATGAGCTCTCTGGCTTTGCCCCGGTGCCGGCTGCTGCGCGGTGCCGGCGCTGGGGCGGCTGCCCGCGGCTCTGTCGGAAGCTCGCACTGTCCCGGCCGCCCCCGGCTCTCCCCTTTCCTTTTCTCTCTGTGTGATGTGCGCTTACTGCTCATTTGTCACAGCCATTATGTCGTGTCTCTCCTTCCTGCCCTGCTGCCGGCATTGTTGCCCTCCCCAGGTGCCGCCGGGTCCCTGCCTCGCCTCCTCCGCCGGCTCCTGAGCGCAGCCCGCACCGAGCCGGCCCCGCCTGCTCCCCTGCCCGTCCGCTGGCACCTCTCTGCTCGGCAGTCCCCTCTGGGTAATTGCTGCCGCTGAACGGGACCTTCCGGGCCCTCTCTGACACACATCACACTTGGGCAGCTCTTGACATCTGCTGCCAGCTGCGGCCACAGTTGCTGCTCCCTCAGTGCTGCGGCGCTGGGCCAGGGCAGGGCGGGCAAGGAGGGTCAGTGCGTGCCCTGCCTCGCCTGCTGCTGCTAAAGAAAACGACCCCGCTATACAGATTTCATGATTCATTGGTCCTAGCAGAATTTCCTGAGCCCAGTGCCTGAGCGGGCTAGAAATTTAAGTGGTGTTTTCCTCTCAACCTTGAAATAAATGTTAACTGAATTGTGAAAAGCAAACTATTGACCATGTTTGTCAGAACAGATTTGTGCCGACAATATTCAGCCTTGCACTATCCCCCGTGTTTCTTCTTTGCTTCAAAACGTTTTGGATTCAAATCCTTTAGCTGATACTCCATGATCAATTTTGCTTTCCCAAGTCTTGACAATAATCCTGAGCCGATAATTCCAGATCTGTCCTGCAGTACGAATGCCCATCCACAGCCCTCACCACGGCCAACCCAATAAAATCAAACCTTCACACAGCTTGCAGAAAGGGCTCGAAACACGACAGTGTCCTTTGCAATGCAAAAGGAAGCAGATGGGGAGTGCTGGTCCTTTGCCAAACTCAGGTACAGACCCAGCTTGCTCCCTTCCAGCATCTTCTGAATCAGTCTGAATGCATCACGAACCAGGGAGTCACAAACTGTATTTGATTAGTTATAATACTAAAATAAATGGAATCATTTGGGTTGTGTGACTTTCCCTATGACAGATAATGCCAGAAGCAACAAATTCCCTAGTGGGTATATATGATTAATGTATGATGAATTTATAATATTTTTGCTTTTTGACAGACTTTCAGAAGAAATTGAGACCTGGTCTGCTATCACACTTTCTAAATAAAATTGCACTTTTTCTGTCAGAAAACTTGCTGATAAGCCAGAAAAGATCAGAAAAATAGGTGCATTTGGGAGAAGATTTTACATTATCATTGGGTCTTTGTTCCAAGCAATTTCTGCATCTTAGGGATCAAGGTGTCTCCCATAATGCAGCTGCTAGTAAGCAGGTATTAAAAGGAAGTCTTTCCAGGCATTTATCTGTGAGACATCAGACTGTAAGATGAAAAGATGACCTAGGGATTTGCTGACCATCACAGACAATTCCTTGCTATGATTAAAGCTATATATGTTACCTGGACAAAGCTACATCAAAGTGCTAATTAGGGAACATGTACTTCCAACTGCTACCCTCTGAGGCTAATATGCTTTCATTTGTGTTAAAAACCATGACTGATGCGTGGAATCCGTGTGAGCTAGAAAGATATATCTGGATAATGGACAGTATTACTGTACTCTCATCTTTTCTGTGATATATTCTCTTTATGCAGAAAGACAAAATTTGTGTTTATCTCACAGGGCTGAGACATCCAATTAGAGAGCCTTGTCCTACAAAATCATCTTTCTGAAAGTAAAAATGAAAGAAAATTGGTTTGATTCACTTATTCCTGATGATAAGTACTTAACTATCAGTTTTCAGGAGATTCTAATACTATAATATTCCCCGAAGGCTTGCTGTAATGGGGATAGACCACACTTGCACAAAGAAGAAAGGAAAAACATCACCCACACATTGTACATGAATATAGATGCTTTTAAAAAAACTGTCTAATTTACCAAGGCAAGCAATTGATAGCTAGCAGATGAAGCAGTTAATAGAAGAAACATATATATTGTTAATGAAGCAGCCAGGATGCAGTGCTGTGAGAGAGGAGCTGCCTGGTTTGCAGGACCTCGTGCTCTGAATGCTCCTCTGGTTGTGGCAGTGCCTCTGCTTGGGGGAATATTGCCTTCCTCTCCAGAACTGACACATAACAGACAGCGATACCACAAATCAAGTCATACCAAAGTAGGGAGGGACATTATTCACCCTCGAGAAAAAAGCATCCAGCTATGATTCCTACTGAGTCATAAAACTGCATACACTTAAGTGTAAAAGAAACCAGACCTATCTCTTCAAGTCAGACTGGTTTTGATACTCTTTTATCTAAGGAACAGCAGAACCCAATTGTTTCTTGGTTGGGCATAGACCATTTGGAGGCCATATGGATGTCCAGGTTTTATTGCACATGCAAAGGATGTTTTACAGTAACAAATCTACACACTCAGTGCTTCTTCACTGAGTGAGGCTGCAGGGAGATCAAGTAAGTTTTTCTTTAAAGAAAACACAACAGTAGGACTAAATGCTACTAAGTGCATTACATTTACTGTTCCACTTCATCTGGTATAGGTAAGGATAGAAAAGGTCTATTGAAAGGACTGCAAAGGTGACAAGCCTTCAGAAACTCAACCACTTTCATTTATTACTTATTTGAAGAAGTAATTAGGGTTCTTTCTTCTTGGCTAATGCCTCCTAACGGTCACTTTATTCTTGAAAATTTTACAGTACTTTGACAGCTTAAAGGTAAGGTAATTGTGTAAAAATGTTTATCAGGAAAGGCCCAATAAAAATATTTTCTTTCAGGCTATGAAGGCTTATGCCTATCTTTTTCTGCAGAGAGGTGGAATGGAATAACTTGTGTAATAGTGTCCAGACAATAGAGGCACGCAATGGGAATACATAATGATAATTCAGCCCAAGTGCTGTGAACGTGAAAGGCCATTCAGGCCAAACAATGCTCTGCTGATACGAGCTCCTGATTTTTCTTTGGATGTTTCTCCTGGAGAGCAGAGTTTCTTTCACTCTTTACACAAAGTAGTTTCAATTTGTATTTGAGAAAACTAGAGGCAGCACTCTCTGCTATTTACTTACCCACACCCTGCTCCTACTGCAGAGGTGTTAGTTAAAGATGTGGGTGCGTGAACAGCTCTGGAGTGCCCAGCCATGGCAAGGACACACATAGATCTCCCAGAGGTGCCAGGACTGGAGGGAGTGTGAGGCAGAAAACAGTTCTTCTTTTGTCAGTAAAAGCTCAACTGGATTGAAGCAGTACTGGCCTGACTAGGAAAGGAATTATAGCTGAGGGAGGGTTTCAGTACTTGGCCCATCACTTGTCCAACAGAAATGTCATCGTAATCAGAAATGCATCATTTCCAGTGCAGGCGTATCAGAAATCTTTGGGTTGTCTATTAGGGCTGATTCCCTACTTCCAGTGACAAAGCAAATGTAGACTTTAAATCCACAGGCTCCTGACTGAGCATCATCAATAATTGAGCTGTCAAAGCAGTTCCTTCTTGTTGAATGGCACTTCGCTCACAACTAGAGCCTGTTACATGAAGACCATCTTTCTTTTAAAAATTAGACTGTTCTATACTAAATTTCCCACAATATAAATATGCTTTTCAAACCTCTTATTTGCTTTGTCAATGTGTAAAATCCCATTTTTTCCACATATTCACAATAATTCAAACTTAGGTGTCAATCACTTTTTCATTCCCAGGAAACAGTTTTGTACCATGGAATACATTCCATTCCTGTCACGGCACAAAGTGAACTATTTGAAAAGGATAAATAATACTTAAGGAAATATATTTTTCCCTGCTTCTGCCATACTGCTTTTAAAATTCTATTTGCCATTGTATTTTCTCCTACAACCTGGCTTTGTGATGCTGCTGTTTGCATGCAGAAGCTATTTAAGTGGAACGTTGCACCTCACTTGTTCAGAGCTTATAATGAAGAAAAATGTGCAAAAGCATTACTTCTGAAAAAACAGATAAGTAAGCATACTGTCAAATTTTGTCACCCATGCTTGGCAGACAAAAAAATAAACAACTGCATAAGCCTGGTACAAGAGTCTGCAATCCGCAGGGCGTGAAATGTCTTGGGGACTAAGTTTGTATTCTGCATTTCTTCACACATCTCACTAATTCTCTGTGTCTTTTCCTAGGCTGCGGAATCTGCAGTGTATTGCAAAGCAGTGGCTCTGAGGCCCCTTAAATGTATCTGGGATCAATCCCTTATGAGGTATTATCTCATTGGTCCAAACCCCAACGTGCTCAGTGATATTTAGATTTTTACATCAAACTGATAGAAGAAAAAGAAGCTTTACACCAAGGCATTCAGCACAGAGTATGCATTGCTTCATAACAAAAAAAAAAAAAAAAAAAGAGAGGGAAAGGCTTTTTTAGCTTATCTGCTCTCATAAACAGCCAGAGGTAAGAAAACTGCTATTAGAACTATTAAGCTACTCTTCCCCAGTATATGTCTCACGCTAGTTCTCTGTGTTACTCATGGCATCTGGCAGTGTTTTCACTTAAAACAGGGTTGCTGTTTGTTTTTCTTGCCAGCTCTGCAATCCAGATCTGCTTTTATTTGGGGAAAGTGAGACTATTTAGTGATGCTCCTGACAGAAAGACAATAAGCAGTTTGTATGCATCCCTTGTGCGTGGGCTCACTGCTCTGCTGGATGAAGGCACCGTGCTGCAGGAGAGAAAGGCAGAACTGTGGCTGTGCCCTGCAGTCACTCCTGGAAAGCTGAAGCCAGCTCAGAGGGTGTCCCATGCTCCAGGCCCAACCTCCAAAAGGGTAGCACACTACCTTGGGTGTATTTTCTACCACCAAAAGTCACCAAGAGTACTGGCTCCTCTGGCTTTCCCCTTTCCTGATCTGACACCTGCTGTGTGCAGAGATGGAGAAAAGGTGTCTAAAAGCACAAAAGGGGAAATCTCAGCCTAAAACCTCATTTAAAGTAGAAGCTAATTTGCAGTGTGGTAGTGAATAGCAAAACTATCCTGCTTTGGAGGGCTCAGAGGGGGAGTAGAGATGTGTGTGAGATGTTTCACTTGCAAAGGGAAGGGATTTAGGCTCTTCTGCAGCCAATTATTCTGAATAACAGGGCAAATCATAGGTACAATTCTTGAGTTCCCTCCCTACCTGGGCATGGAGGAATAGCAATGTTAACCTCATGAATCATGAAGATAAGTATGATGCAGATAAACAGATTTGACAAAATATTTCCTCAAATTCCATCTAAATGCAATGGTAAGTTCTCCCTTCCCATGCCTGTCTGAGCAAGAGATGTGACAGCCCCAGAGAGAGAAGAGATAACAGAAAGTGTAGAAAATAGTGTGTAGAAAATTAATCCTGTTCTAGCCATATGAAAGTACACAAAGCACAGAGCAGAGCTTCTTGAAGAGAACAGCATTTTGCTTTGTAAATTCAAACCAGAGGAGCAGATATTTTCTGCTTTCAAGAACACTGCAATACCCCTTGTCTTCCACAGCAGGCTGAAAAACAGCATGAAAGGAGGAAATGAGGACCTAAACTAAAATAAAAGCTTGTAGTGTCCAGGTGCTCAAGGGAGAGAATTTTCCCTTTAATTATGAAATTGCTAGTATAATTTTTGTAATAGAAATGTTGCTCCATTAAAAAAAAGGGCTAGGTTTCCATGCCAGTATTTTCCAGATTTGTCTGTCCAACATTAACTTAATTCCTTGAAGAAACTGGAAGATCAGGTTTTTCATTAAATATTTTTTATGTGTTCTGAAACTAGGATGTCAGTGATCAGAATTTAGACTAGGTAATAGCTGTCTTCTTTAATTTCTCTCCTTGTAGCAACTTTCCATTACTATAAGCAAATAAATACATAAATATGTGAAAATAGGAGTGTTTTCTTTTTTAGTAATTGAATTTTAGTTAACTAGTTCAGGAAAAAATGGTCAAGTGTGGTATAACATAATATTTGGAGTTGCTCCTTTCTTCATGATCTTCAGTGAGGTTACTTGCAGGTGCAGAATGGAGATTGTATCCTAATGCTCTCTTGTGCTCTAGCATGCTGAGCATGTATACCTGAACTACATGTGGGGGTATCAAATACTGGAAGAAAGGAAGACCAGGGTTCTGCCATTATGATTTTCTGTGATATACCCATGGGATGGAATGGGGAATATTAGCTGTACTGAGTGGAACAGCTAGTTATCACAATTTGCTGAAGAAAAAAAAAAATTCTCCAATTATATGAAGTTCTCGAAATACTTTTCTTATGAGTCAGCATTACCTACTGCACAGTATGTGCCAATATCCCTTTGCTGCTTATTTAAGAGCAGTATGTTGCTGGTATTCAATAGTCAATATTTTTTCCCTATGCACTATTTGCTTAAAAGCAAAGTTTAAGGGCTTGATGAAATTGTCTTCCAGGAAACTTATTTGTACAGGCCCTCTGAAAAAGGAGCTCTGACACAAAGGATGTTAATGCAGTCATAAAGGTGAATATGACTGTGAGTATCTGCACCTACAAGTAATAGTAAAATAATAGAAATTTAAAATCCCAAATTATTGGAAAGTGTTTATACTTCTGCCTGCATCAGCAAGCAGGTCATCTTTCTGTATGTAACTGTTTTTCACCAGTAGAAGAGCTTTCAAATGCAATGGCTGAGTTCTGGGGAAATTTCCTTTAATTTCATACAATTTTCCCCACAAGTGTATGAGTGAGATACCTTGACTTAATGATGTCATTTCAGTGCCAGGCTCTTCAGTGGCAATTACCAAAAAGGAAAAAAAAAAAAAAAGAATGAATTCCCTGGGTGCTTTTGTTAGTTCTTCATTATTTTCTCTTTGAAAATTATTCTTCCATACTTCATCTCAAGCTGCCTTTTTTCAAGCTGAATAACCCTATTCCTTCTGCTGAATGTACGGACATGACCACCCACACTTAGAAAAACCTTACCTCTTGCTGAGCTCCTCTGAAATGGTAGGCAGCAGGGCTCATGCAGCAATAAAACTTCATGATCACAGGGGAAGGAAATAGCACAAGCCTAGGAATCCTCCTGCTGTTTCCGTATGATTTCCTGATTTCAAAATAAGCTGAGAAATAATAGGGGGGAAGTATATTGTGAGAGTTTCCTCTGTGCTCTTCTGCAATTTCCCACCTAGCCTGTCGTGAGTGCAAGGAACTCTATTAAACTGCTACCCCAAAATCAGCAGCTTGGCAGGCAGTCTAACAAGCAGGAAAACTTTATTCTCCAATTTTGTAGAAGGAAGTTTTCCTCTTGGACTAAGGACATGGAATCAAAGAGGGTTACAGTCTCTGTCTTTTAATTTTTTTTTCTGCTTCCCTGCAGGAATGAGATCCTGATCTGGAGCATGTGAAAGGTTATACTTGCTTACACTTTGCCCTCGGTTTCATCCAATATTGAGGTGCAATCCTGCTGTGAGGATTTTGACGGTCAGAGCAACCCTGGCAGTTTGGGGACTGGGATACAGACACGGTGCTGGTTTATCAGATAAATACCAGACAAAGGATACCAGGCAGAGTGCTGCTTTATCACTGGAACATCTACTGTGTACCACCTTTTCAAGGTATATGGAATAAGGTATTTGGTGGCTGCAACCGTTCATTTTACTCTTTCACTTCTTTCCTTCCCCATAAGCCTATTTCTGTAAAGGGTCATTCTGTCCGATAACTCAATCTAAAAGATCATATTTTCAATTTGAGTTTCATATAGAATAATAATTTTAGGGATACAGACTGAAAGGTAGGTAGAGTTTGTTTCATACTACAAATACCACATTGGTGCCAAAGTTACTTAGAAAAATCAAGATTCAGTTTTCTTAAAAAATAGCTAAAATAGTGTTATAAAACATTTTGATTATGAAAACCAGGGCAAGCCCAGATTTACTTCTCCATCCAGAGGACTGTCACCTTTACACTGTATTGTGAATGACACAACAAAATCAGCCACGATCTATATTACTGGGTGTCATATACACATTTGAAATATCTCTATTTCAATGTACCATTTTCCTGTACACCTTGGTACAGTAAGCTCTGTCAAGTCATCCCATCAGCCACAAATCCCTTTTTGGACTGGCTTCTTTTGTTTGTTTTTGTTGGTTGGTTTGGTTTGACTTCTTTTTTCTTTTACTTCAGAACCACCTATTAACATTATTTGAACATGTGTTTTTTGTGGTTTCCTTTTCCTTTCTCTGTCTCTAAATTGATTGTTTAAAGACTAACCCACTGAAGGAAGCAAATGAAAACTGACATCATATTGTGTCAGATGATTAAATGTTTGAAATTTTTTTATTTTGAAATACTGTGGATTGTTGTCCTTTAGAACAAGAGTGGATTTTTACTGTGTTACCACCTAATGAGAGCACATGTGATCTTCAGAACTGAAGTCACAGAGGGGCACTGCTTTTGAATCCCATGAATTTTCTGATAGACTTGTTATTTTTCCCTCTCCCTCCCCAGAGTTTTAGCACGTTTGGACACCTCAGAAGAAGCACTAATGCTTTACTTCACAGAAAATGTTCTAGGTACAAACTGGCCTGCTACAACAACAGCCAGAGTACCACTGTGCTCTGCTACTGGTCTTGTTTTGCTATTCATTTAAAGCCTGTTTTGAAAGCTGATTGCCAAAAAAAAGCTAGG
This sequence comes from Vireo altiloquus, assembly GCA_013396875.1. Taxonomy (NCBI): domain Eukaryota; kingdom Metazoa; phylum Chordata; class Aves; order Passeriformes; family Vireonidae; genus Vireo; species Vireo altiloquus. Next base: position 1,283,937 of record VZRF01008083.1, read on the forward strand.
GGAATAGGGAAAATATGTACTTAGGGGGGGTCACAACTGCTGGGAAGTGGAGCTCAGTCATGCCAGGCCCCTCTCCTGGTGCTCACATCTCTCACTCTCTGGGTGGGTTGGGCTCTCCCACCGTACATTAGCACAGGCTGAATCCCATAGTGGGACTGTTGCTCAGCAACAGCAGTGAGAACAATTTGGTTTTGGACCATTCAGAAGATGATTACATTTGCAGTGTGTTCCTCCCCGCTCCCCTCCCCTTCCCGGTACCTATTCCTGGATATTGTAAATATTCATCTGAGTTTTGCATATACAGTAGTTTCCCCTCTAGGTAAAAAACATACCAGCCAAATGAGCTTTTAAGAGTACTTTACTCTGATGCATGCCTACATTTCCTCTCATTCAGTAGCTGTAATGTTGCACATGAAATGGCATTGTTTGGCTTCTGGGGGGTTTATTTGTTTTGTCTATGTCAGACAAATTTCAGCTGGAGCCGGGCTGGGCTCTTTATGACAGTGCTGCTTCATTGCTTTGTTTGATGCACGTAAAACAAGTGAAGTATTTAAATAGTTGTGAACACCTGAATGACTTTAAAGCATTTGAGTAAGAGATAGGTTCGGATCTCCAGATTTCCAATTTCCTTCCTAATTGTTTCTTTATCTACACATCTTTCAGCATCCCATTAGAAAACCAGTCCCACGATCTCAACTTAAAAGAGGTTGTCTAGAGACTATAATGCAATATTTAAATATTTGTCGTACATTTCCCTGAGCTTTCACTCTCAGTAGTAATTTATTCCAAATCTTCCAGTCTTCTTTCCATTAACACATACATAACAGTTGCAAGCGTAACTCTCCAGGTCGGCCATCCACTGCTGCTAGACAGCAGACAGAACACTCCTGGTCCTTTTGTCTTTAGTGCTGCCTTCATGCCCTGCAGAGCAGCCTACAGACACTCACCCATCCATGCCATGATCATGGGAGCTAACTTGGATATCCTATTTACAAACATCACATGTAACCTTCCCCTTATTTCTTTCCCTCAGGCATGATGGAAAACAAGAAGGTGGGGAGAAATAAAAACTAATTCAGAAATCAAGTTTTACCTTCTAAGACCAATATGGATGTGTGTGTGTGTTTGTTTTCAGTAACACTGGGTCCCAGCCCACTGAATCACATCAATATGTTACTAATTTAAATATAGAAGATCAGCAACTCCATTATTGTGCTTTTAGTGAGATATGTGCTTGTGTACCTTACCAACTCAGTCAAGCATAGGTTGTTCTCTTCTGGTGTAGATGTACAACAGGAATCTGGTATTTTTGCACAACCACTGCTACACCTTTCCTCTCTCATTTTATTTCTGCCCTCGAGTGTCCTCTGTGGCCATGAAGTGACCCACTGTGAACTGGCAGCTTATAGGGAAGGGAAAAGGAAGAAGGTGGCAAATCTGGCATTTCTCTCAGTTGTTCAAGGGCTGTGTCCTGGCGCTCTGGGCTCCCTGTGGAGTGGCAGAGCAGGCAGTGAGGCACAGGGGCTGGCAGGGACTGTGACACTCACCCACCCACACACCCACCAGCCCCCCGGACCCTGCACCATCTGAGCCGTGAGCTAATCCCTCTCCGCAGCACAGCACAGCACAGCTCCTGGCTCGTGCAGCCTTGTCCTGAAACCTCTGATGGGGATCCACACCGCACGCAAGAAAGCTTTTATAGACTGCAGCCTGTAGGACATTCTTGCAGATAGTACACACACACATATACACACACACACATACATAAACACACACGCACAAAAAGTCAAATGGCACTAGGATAAGCTCTGCTTCAGACTCCCCTTCATGCATGCCCAATAACAAAAGACATTTTTCCTTCCTAATTAGTGGCATTAGAGTAAACACTAATACAAGGTTGACCTAAATACAAAATTAGGGTTTTTTCTCACTTTCCTCATTGCAAGCTGTATTTATCACATAAGTACACATTTCAGGCTATTAAATATTTTTTGTTTTAAACACAAGTTTAATGTTAATCAGTGAGGTAATCTTCATAAAAATTACTGGGTATCGATGTTCAGTTTCAACAAGAAGTGTCCTCATTATATTGAAGGAACTAGTTACTAACTCCTGCTGCAATGAACTCCTTGATACAACATGGAGTTATCCAGGCCCCATGGGGGTCATTACAATGAGATTCACCTCTCAGTGTGTGTTATTTAAAAATAACCCCCTCAAATCTCTCCTTTGGTCTTTCAGTGGAGAACATATCAAACAGCTACAGTAAATCTCATACACACATCAATATCCTGCCAACATTGTTGAGTTTCACTGAACCCTATGCCAAATTAACTTTTACAGGGCAATTACAAAATCTTATAATCATGCAAATTAGTAGTTAGCAGCTTACATCTTCCAATTAAATTGCCACCTGCTATTCCAAGATCCAAGGTAGCCACAATAAACTTTTCATTTTTCTGTTTTAAAGAGAGACTCATTATGTGGAGGGTCTTCGATGTATGGATTAGCCTTCTCAGGGATAAGGGTCCAACTTGAAGCAATCACAGGCATGTTATTTCAGCAAAAGAATAAAACCCAAACCATAGTGTGAAGGGAAAAGGGCATCAACCCTGGAGTTATTATCAAACTTGAGTGTCCAGATGCACTCCTAAGCCCAGGGTCACATTCTGTCTGCAGCATAATCCTGTACTCAGACAAGATCCAGGTATCATCTACTCCCTCTTACCTTTTCCCTCCCTTTCTCTCCCTGTGTGAGGAAGAAAAGCTGTTACTACATGGGCTAGGGTTGGCCTCTGACTCCTGGAGATCAGCAGAGTCTTCCCCAGTGCAGTGACCCTCTTTTTACTTGGTTCACAAGCACCCAGGTGTCCTGTACATTCTTCCTTACAGAATGAACACATGGCACATTTCAAAGCTTTCTTTCAGCTCCCTCCAAGGTAGGGAGTGGAATGAATTCATCAGTGGATGTAATTTACTTTAACATAAGGCAAAAAGATGAGGATATTTACTCGATTTACAGGAAAAAAAAAATGGGGCTTTAAAGAGTCAGACTCCTGAGTTTAGCACAGTAAAAACATCAAATTTTGTTACTTATGAAGTACAGATTTTGTAGAAAATAAGATTTTTTTTTTTTTTGGCTAAAAGCAGACAGAAGAAGAACATACTGCTTGGGCTCCTAAAACAGCAGAGATGCTGATGCACACTGTGGCCTACATAATTAACTATGGTGATGAAAATCAAACATCTCTGAAAAAAAGTCAGGCACAAAACATAGCAGACAATGAGAACCAGTGTCAACTCTGGAATACGTTACAGAATTAAGTCCTTCTTTCTTTACTATAATCTCTCTCTTACCTCGCTGCGCCTCAAAGGGCACCCACAAAGCTTGGCTTGCACACTGGGACAGGATCTGTGCACACAGAGCTGCCTGCAGTTTCCAAGAGGTCAGTTGTCAATGGTTTGTAACCATCAGTGATGCTCCTTAAGATCAGTTTAGCTGACATCTGTCCTGATGATACTCATATGGCTTGGACAGAAAGCTGTCCTGCTACAGAGGGCTGCAGCTTCTCAGGTTTTTGAGGAGTCATTAGTAATTTGTAGCCAGCAGCACAGGTTCTTCTGAGGGGCAGTTTTTCCACCCAGCTTGGGGGATCTCCCCAGATATCAAGCACTGCCACAGCCAAACTCCAGTTCCGAGTGTGTTGCTGCCGGGGCAGTGTGAGTTTGGTGGCTTGTTTGGAGTGACTCCTTACTTACTCAGCCCCATTATAACAGTTCTTTTCTGACTCATAGCATTCCTTATACCTGAAAGGAATCAGGGTTTGCTTTTGTTATTTTAAGTGAAAATGAAACTTCTGAAGAGGGAAAATAAACAGCTACTGAGCTGTAAAAATGGACTCTTGCTACTTCTGTCACCAGTCTCACAGCAGCTGTTCATGACCACAGCCATATAACCTAAGTCCAGCGCAGAATATGAGTATATCCCTAAAAAAGGTAACAGAAACTCCAGATATCTTCTTTCAGAGTATGCTCTCCACTATCTTCTCTCTTCCTAGACATGACAAATTCAGTGTTATCAGAGGATATGTAGATTAGACTTTTTGTCTTTGGAAACACCAATGTTTAAAAACTCTGAATATTTCAGAAGCATCTCATTCTCAAGGATTTGCCAATGGAGTTTCAGCATGGCTTAGATTTTGATTTGTGGCTGGAAACAGCATTATTTTTTTTGTTACACAACTAGTTTAGATTGAATATCAGAATACCAAATGCCAATAGAAGTTTCTCTCTTACCTTATAGCCCAGCATTTCTATGGATAAGGCAATATATTCGCAATCAGTAGCAGTTGTATTTTTTTGTACAATTAATGTATCAAAAGCACCTTTTCGATACATGGGAGCAGAAAGAGAAAAAAACCATGATTCTTATGCCAAATAGATGTGAAAGATTACACAGCTGCAGTGTCTTGAGGTTACAAAGCTGCCAGCTTAACAAGCAAGATAAGCAGCAATGCTGATGTATTTATAGCAGTTTAGACAATTATATTGCATTTTAAAAGAAATGTAATGCACCAATCCATAAATAGTATGGGGATCATATGTTTATTGCTGCCTCAGTGTAATGGAACCTTATGATACAGAAACATGTCAGTAAGAAACTTCTGTGTTAATGGCACTGGCAATAAGCTCTCTGGGGCAGGGCCTGCCCTGCTGGTGTGTGGGCATGGGCAGAGGGTAGCACAAGGCAACACTCATCTGGCTGGGACCTTCAGCTGCCATTGTAATGTAAATATTAGAAAATAACAACGGGAGATCTGAAAGCTACAAGAGCCTCTGACAGGAAACAGATCATTATCTTGAACAGTATGTTCAATTAAAATTTGTTTAATATTTTGGACCTAATCTGGATATCTTGTATGCATGTCAATAGATTTTGGAGCATGTCCTCGGATATGGCAGATTGCAAATGTGCTAGATGAGGCTGCTCAAGTCTATAAGCTGTTTTGCAGAAAAAGTAGGAAATCACAAGGATCTACCAGCTCATTAGGCTTTAAGGTGGTGAGATATTTTCTTATTTAATTTAAGAAAAGGTACGTCAAGCAATAAATTAAATTCCTTCTTCTCAATATGTACATCCAAAAAGCAATTTTCTTTGTCTGCTTTATTGATTGGCGAAACAAAAATGATGTAAAATTTTCTACTCTAAAATCCTTTTACTGTCCCCAGTCACATGTAAATGGCAAACATTTTCATTTTGTAGCGCTGTCATACATTACCAAGTGGGGCAACTTTTCCTACATGTCAAAATGGCTTTGCACCATTTCTGTGATAAGGAGAGTGCTGAGACAACTCTGAGCTGTCATCACTGAATTCTCACCCGTCTCCATGTCACACAGTGCTGTTCAAGGATAGAGCTGTTGCCTTCTCCCCTTGACCAGCCTAGACCTTTAAAGCATAAGTGAACAACATACTGTGGGTTAAAAGCAATTTCCCTGCCAAAAACACTTTTCTGACTGGGGACTTCCTGTAAAAATTCTGGCTCCAAGAGGCAAGTAGAAGAGGGTATGCTAAATACTTTACTACTTAATTTTGAAAGTGATGATGCTCTCCAAAATAAATACTGGAGAGGTTCTTAAGCAATATATGCTTTGGACTGTAACTGTAGGCTGGCACTCAGCCACAGTTAGGTGGTGTTTGGTTCTGGTTTCCCAGCCAACCCCTTATGAGTGAGTGTTAAAATGTGCGGTGAAAGAGTGATGAGGAAGAAGTGATGAGAGAGAAGTTGAGATTACCTCTCTGTCACAAGTTACCCTGCTAAGGTCAAAGTCAATGTTATTAGAAGGGAAAGCCGATCAGAATTCAATACTAAATGTAACCCAGTGATATGAAGTTTCAGCTTTCAAACTTTCAAGCCTGCATGGAGATGAGTGACACGCTGCCTAAACTGCCCTCGTTTATAAATCCACAGCTCCTCAGACAACCCCTATTCATGATGAAAGCTCCTATTTTTCAGTTTTGAGTCCTCTGATTTCCTACAAAGTTGAAGACACTTTCCCTACAGCTACTGCCTGGTACCACTGGCACAGCTATGTGAGACTCTCACTCAGCCTTGCTGCCTCTCTGTCACATTCATCTCTGAACACAAGCCCGGGATCCCCAAGATGCCTCTGCTGTTACATCTGCATGGGACTTTCAGATTGCTGTACATCAGTGCACATGTGTTTGTTTTCAAAGTCAACAACAAATGTAACATTAAACACCCTTGACTGCTCCAGTGAACAGCCTTGTCTGCTTCATGTTGCAAAACAGACCTAATTCTTATTGTAGCTGGTTTGTGATTGAACTAATGGTGCATGCAGAATCATAATTCAGCAAAGTGAATTAAATTATCAAAGAGTCTTTTACACTCAACACTTATCACTGTCTATCCAAAAAACCAAAACAGTGTACTTGTGGGAGGGCAAATCTTTTCAGACAGCTTAGAGGGAGGTGGATGGCCAGCTGTTGGCAAAGAGGAGGCAGAGACACAATTCACAGAAGCGTTGAGGGGCTGGAAATATGCAAATGACAAATCTAAGCAAATCAACAATCCTCCAAAGGAGAAGCATCTGTGGATTATAAGAATAATTTCCTCTTACAGGTCCCATTTGTAAGGCCCCGACTGTCATTCATTACCCCTACATTTTAATAAGGGACATTAATGACTTGTTTAGGATTATTTTCCTCTTTTGCAAGGAGGGTCTTCAGGTATTTGCTCTTCCAGGGTAAGGTAAAATTTGTCATTTAATTATTTTCCAAATAAGAACCAGACTAAAGGTCTCTTCATGACAACAAAATTTTTTCTTTCATATCTAAGGGAGGCAGATGTAGCTAGAGTCCCCAGTGCTCTTCAAACCTTGTACTGTCACCTGGTCCAAATGCCTTCACGGCAATGTAGCTCCAGTTTCCCTGACTTACCAGATCCCACCTTCACCTGACCAAGGAGAACTATTGAATTTCAGGACTATGCAGAAAGGCAGGTTTATATGGCCTTTTCTTTCTACCCTGAAGAAGCTATTTGGATATTGCTGTAAAGTTGTTTTTGTTTGACTGTGTTATTTTGTTCCACTTGGTAGGGAATTTATTTTCCTTACAGGATGTACTTTGAATAATCCCTAGGACCAGAACACATCCTAGAAGATGCTCAGCTGACCTGTCCCAAGTAAGACTGAGAGCAAGTTAAGCACTAATCCTCTACTGATTTTGTATTGCAAATGAGAGTTTTGGCTTAGTAGACAATATCTCTTACAGGAAGTCATCTCTGTAGAGTGCCTAGCCAATCTCTCTATTTCTATAGGTTAAAAAAATCAGCAAAAAGGGTAGATCTTGATTAAATACGGGAACAGAAAGTGTAAGACAGGAAGATGCCACTTTTCCCTCCTACCTCTGCAGCAACAGAAGCTATCTCATAACTCTTAAGTAAATAACAGTGGCAGTTGTCACAAATCACAGTTTCTTTCTTCTTGGAAGATCAATCTCTTTGTGAAATTTGATTCATTCCAGATATTCTGTTTTTTTCAACAGTTTTCGGATTGGACTTGAGGAGCACTGGTGGGTTGCAGTTTCACTGAAGGAAAGCTGCTGTTCAGGAATGTTGTTGAGACCATGGCCATTTTACTCCAGCTTGGAAGGATCAGAAATTTGGAGACTCCCAAAGCAAGATTGGTTCTGAGTGTGACCTATCTGAAAGATGTTGGTTACCCTAATTCTTACAGATCTGTACAGCCATGTTTCACTGCCTCTGCACACTGCTTTTTTTCTTTCCTGTCTGTACAATCTGAGAGTTTTTCCAAACGTCCAGTCCCATTTTTCAATGTAATAATTCAAGCTATTTCTACATGTCCAAAACACACGACTATGTTAACTTCTCCCAGCACTAACATTTCACGTGCCTAGGTGACTAATACTGTGGTCTCCTCTCCATTTTCCCTTGCTCACACTAGATATCATCTGTTCATTCAGTCAATCCAACCCCCTGGATTTTCTAAATCTCTGCTCATTCTCTGTTCCTTTATTCTGGACTCCCTCCCTCTGCTCACCATCCTTCTCAAAATGCCCCAGACTGGCAAATCTGTTGCTGATTCCAAATGGGGCTGTCTGCAGCAGAAAATCAGCCTCACCTGTCTTCACGGCTGTGCTTGCTTGTAGATCCCTGCAAAGAAGAAGAACACAGGACAACAGTTTGAAATTATTGACTGAAGTTACTGAGCTGATTCACTGCACTCTCCTGCTCTCCTGAGCTGCCTGGTGTAGGTCATGCATTTGTGCAGATGATTGGCTCTGCCTAGGTGTGCTACCTGATGCTTCCCCCAGCTTGTCAAGATTGTTTTGTATTCAAGGGCTGCCCTGTGCTAAATATTCCTGCAGTCCCTTTTGGGTTTCTATCATTTGTATAATGTGTATTCCATCATCTGTTAATGAGAAAATCTAAGCTAAACCCAGCCCATGTGGAGCCCCATTTGATGCTTCCTTCCATTTTTAGCCAGCTCTTGAGATTCAGATCTGATCAGTATTTTGTTGACCCAGTGCTGATGCCTGGGCAGGAGAGTACAATTTTACATAAAATTCTGACACAACCCCTATTCTTTTCTGCTTCCATTGTGTCCTATAACACAGCTAATAATAAGGCAATGAAATCATTGCCTCCAGCTGTTTCCCAACAGAATTTACCAAAAGGGTAGTGAAATGATCTCATTTAAATCTCATTCCACACAAAGCATTGAGCTGTACCAGCCAACACCAACACTGGTTCCAGTGTGGTCATAGTGCAATTTCCTTGACAGTCCTGGACAGTTTCAGGGAGATTACAGATGGATGGGGCCCATTTGGTTCCAGCTGGACTGAAGTGCAGATGGATCCCAAATGTCACAAAATGGATCCTTAGAGCTGAAATACTTGTGGATACTCAAATTCCCTTGGAAAGTGACAGTTCTGGAAATAACATTTTCAGTACCAGTAAATTAGTCCCAGAATGGCATTTCCTGGCATGTCCACAGTCTGGATGTGGTTAGCTTGAAAGAGACACAGAAAAAATGTTGAAGCGAAGATACTATTGTGCTCAGAGGTGCCCCATGGGAAAACATCTACGCTTGTTCTCTCACATTTTAAAGCTCTTCCTTTTTATTTAAATAGTGTTAAGATTGATACAGGTAATGAAACTCAGGAAGGTTGCTGCCTTGTTTGAAAAATAGGGCAGCTATTTGGATGTGTGAAGGCAGCTCAGACAGACAGCTAACATAATCTACTGTGAATATTTTATTTCCTTGCTGTGGAAGAATGAGTCTATCTGGACAAAACTATTCAGCTTCCAGCTCCAGTGGTAGAACATGGCAGCAGCACTGCAAAGATGTGATTGTTCAGCTGAAGCCCTGTGACTGCTCGCAGTGCTCAGGATTTTGCAGGATCGGACAACAGCTGGTGGGAAAAATATTTGAAAGTGAAGTGTTAAGATTTTAAGAACAAAATCAAGAATGTTTTCCTAAAAACCAAACAGAGCTCAAATACTCTGAAGGACATGGAGCTTGTGTTACTGCCAGGACAGCCAACAACCACAGGCTGAGAAACCTGGTTTCCCTGGGATGCTCCTACAAAACCGCCCAGCAGATTCCAGCACTGACGAAAGCAGCCACAAGCACAGCAGGTTCAAGCATGCCAGGATCTTATCCATGCAGGCAGAGAAGAAAGGAAACTCTGCTAAAATTCCTGCTGATTTCAAAGGAGTATCCTCAGAGATGTCTGCCAGTTAGCTCATTCTGTACTGTCCCTTTCTAGAATGGAGCCAGGAACAGAGATATACATCAAATATAGACCAGCTGCTCAGAAGTGCATGCAGATGCCAACACTTTAATTCCTTTTATAGGTAATGCTTTATCTTCCCAGTAAGGACTGTAGCCTGGACTATAATTTTGAATGAAAGATCTCAAATTCAAGATTGATTTTGAATATGTGTGGGAGAGAAAATAAAAGGAATCTCCTTTATATGCTGTCCAAAATATTTATATTTGGACTGAGTGATCTGAAGAGCAGATGTCTAAATGATTTCTAAACTTCTCATAGGAAACTGAGTTCTCTGTATTTGCAGGTATGCACATATAGATGCAGTTTATCTCACTCTACCCTGATGCTTCCATAGGTCTGTAGGGTGCACGCAGTTCATCTTTGCATCCTTGCTCCAGAAGACTTCCCCGGACCTTCTGCATAAAAAACCAACCAGTGAAATTGTTTAGCACATAGAAAATCAAAATATTTCAGTCTAAAAATTGATGTATGCTACCTGATATATGTGATCTGTGCTACTCCAAGATGTGCTGCGTGCTTTGCTTTAAGTTCATACAAATGTCAGTGGATATTTAACAGATTTAACTTTTTTTTTCCTTTAAACTGGATGAAGGGAATGTTTTTCTTCCTTCTCATTTTAAATATGAACATTGAGTGACATTTCCTCTAATTTGGAAATAAAATATGGCAGTAACATTACTCAATCTGTGCATGAGAAAATGGATGCCTTGCTCCTGTTACAGAGATAAACGTGGACATTGGGCCATGCCAGTAATAAATTAAAGAGAATACAGTTCTCCTGAAGTAATCTGCTTACATCTTTCTGTTTTTTTTCCTATGACTACTGCTACAACACTGGAAAGTAATGAAACTGGTAGAAATCAGTGCTTTCTGTACCTGTCTCTCATTTTTTTTATTAGACTGTGCAAAACTTAGGGGTATTTACAGCATCAGGACCATCTTGTTTATAATGTGGTCTATCACATGTGAGGTGATTATGCTTTGGATTTCAGATTTTGGGAAATGCTGCACTAGATCCTTCAGTCCTTTCACAGCAGTAGTTTGGCAACAACTACTCTATCCCAGTACCCACTAAAGGCTAGACCTCTTTTACAAGAAGCATTTCAATATTTTACAGTCAAACTGCCTTATTGAAAATATATGTTGACTCTTTTTTTTATATTAATAATCTATGTATTTTTCTTGCTTTTAGAAGGGATTATTTGCAGATGTTAACATATTTCTTTTTCCTGAAATCTTCAAAGAACTGGCTTTGGGGTTTGCATTCATTTTTTTGAACCTGAAGTTCCATGGCTAATTCCATGAACATGATTGCCACAACATGTACTCCAGTTTTAGCTGCTTGTTTTCTTTTAACATTTTCATTAATAGAGCATCTCCATCTTGTAGAAGTGAAGTGTCCTTCTTAGACCTTTTGTAACCTGAAATGTATCCCATCAGAGAGCACTCCTCCACCCTTTTATGCCTCTAGAAACATGCTGTCCGTGTTATAAATACCAATGAATCTGAAAGGACATAATATCAAAATCTCCAAGACAACACATAAAGATACAACAAATCAAAGGCAAAACAGTGATGGTTTGATTAGACTTTTAAATAGGATATTAAAATGAGGTTTGTAGTTAAATACAATTGTCTCTCTGAATTTGGCAGGGAAATCATTAACCAAATGATGTTAAATTTGCACAGATTGTTGAATAAATGAGTAAGACTTGCTTTAGATGGCAGCAAACCAGCCAAGAAACATAAATACAAAGACTTTCTCTGAGTCCACATGAACAAATATCTTACACGAGGATAAGAGTAATCTTTCTAAAGATCAGTAACTGAATAGCTACTATTACCATTAGCTAGTCTTCCAAATGGAGCAACGCTCTCAGTCTGTACAGGTGGGGGAGTTAGGGGGGTATGGACACATGTTCCTGTGTAATAATAGGAGGTTTCTTGTTTGTTTGCAGAATGGGTGCTGTTAGCTGTATTGGTATTAATCAAAGTCTGTAGCTACATATTCAAACATCTAAGGCTGCATAACTTTAAATACTCACGTTGTTATTTTGGCATATTTTTTGTGTGTGCTTCCTAGGATACATCCAGAGAAATCCAGGTAGCTGGAAGCACAGATATGAACAATGCAAGGATTTTTCTGAAAAACTGAATAATCTAAACAGAATATTTATAGCTCAATTTATGATTTGGCTTTAGCTACTTCTTGCAATAAATTTCCAGAATATATTTATAAACTGTTCTGTGATTTCTTCCTCCTAATGAAAAATTTGTTTTCTAAAATCGACCAACTCCTGGATAGTCATCACCTGGAGTAATAGTTTAATACATGGTAAGTGTATGTGAAAAAGCCAGAATAAATAACATCAAGGTATAACCTTTCTTCCAAAGGTGAAATATAATTTTAATTAAGACTTAAAAGTAGGATTATTTGTTATCATGCTTTTATTAGTACTCATTTCATTAACATTGTACTGAAGGCAGGGGAAAAGTTCTTCATCAGCAGGTGCAGCCTGCAAATGAAATGAGATCCTGCTTCTTATCTCAGCATATCTGGTTGTTACTTACAGGGTAGTCCCAGTCTGGGTCACCATTTCCCAGTCAGAACAGGAAAATTGTAATCAGACCTTCTAGAATTCACAAATCAGCTACATCACTGCTAATATGTCAAACAGCTCAGGGGCATGTGACAGTTTGTGAGGACACAGTACAGTTCCATCCTCCTTGAAGTTGTTTGACCCTTCTGTCCACTGGGAACTATCACTGTCCCGCGTTGTTCTCCAAATCCCCCCTTGCAAGGGTGGGGACTGGTGTGGCAAAAGCAACGTCATAATTAAACAATATCCGCCACTATGGATGTACTGTTCCCTGGTATAGGCATGGTTGAAATAGGCAGGAGTGGGAGATGGTGATGACAGATGAGCATCAGTTCAAGCTCAGACCTAAAATAAGGGGCCTTGGTGGGTGGACTGATGAACACACTTGTGAACAGCGATCCATGGGGCAACAGTTCTCATTTGGGAACCAGAAATTCGAAAAAGAAGTGTCAGCTAAAGTTGGCTGAGTGGAGGGGAAGGAGGACAGTCCAAGTATCTGAAGGCCAGGCTTGGAGGTGGGTGGGATATGCAGCACAGAACCACATTTAAAATAACAAGGTAATTCTCAGAAGTGATTTCCCCCACGTATTTTGAGCAATGAAATAACCACACTGGTCAATGCCTATGATATGACCTCATCCCCAGAAGTACAGTTCCAATTTCAAATACCCTTGTAAAGTGATTACGTCATAGAGATGCTTCCAATTTTACAATTGAAAAAGACTCAAAGACCTCTCTACCAGCATAGGCTAATGAAGCCTATTGGCAAAAAGACCCTCCCCACTCATTAATAAAACTAACATAATGCCCCTAGAGGAATTAAAGGACTTTGGGTTTATACTTAAATTTGTGCAATATTGAAAGGCATTGATATTTCCACTCCAAGGACTACAGCATATCCACTTACAATACATAGGTTCACAAGGCAATTCAATAAAGCAGTTCAACTCCAGTGAGTTCGGTGGAGTTGTGCCAACCATGGATTCAGCCTCCTGATTTTAAAATACAGTCTGTTATGCTGTGAATTATATGAAGTTTCAGATCCAAGTAAATATCAGACAACAGCAATATTCCAGTTATTTCAGAGTTCACCTGGAGACTTTGTGAGAAGAGAAGACTTCTTTCTATCTGAACAATCCTGGGATAATTGTAGTATCATAAAATTAAAAAGAAAGAAAAGAGACAAATAAATTGTTAAATGATGAGAGAAAGAAAGACAAACCATGCTAGAAAAATGACATATTATGGATCAAATTTATGGAACAATGCACAATAATATGAGAATCTGATCTTTATTTTCAGTGTTGAATATGCAGGATACATTTAATATACTCAAGATGCATTATTCAATCTGCAGCAGCTGTCTGCACAGAACATTTAAAAAGAACCAAAAAGAGGAGCATACAGTGGAAAAAACCACACCAGGCACCTGGCTTTGCCCATGCTAGCTGTCACAACATCCCTTCCTTCTATTCTAGTGCAGCACATAGCTGAGATTTTCCCAAAGAACAGTGTTAAGTGTTTCACAGGAAAGACAAACAGAGGAGAATAATCCATTTGTGTGAAATGACCCCTACCCACCAATATATCCACAAGAAGAAACAACTACTTGTTAAACTATCAGTTCAAAACTATGAAACATCAAGGATTCAAACCTAAGTGAATTGTTAGGTAAGTTCCCCTAGAAGCTGGATCCTTTTCAGAACTAGATCTGCGCTGACACCCTGCTTCTGGAAAGCTTCATTATTCATTTATGTTTTGCCTTCCTGGAACACAAACGGATGTAAGCTTGAGCTGCTGTGACTAGAAGAATAAACTATTATCACGCAGGCCATAACATGTAGAGAAAAGGGAAAACATGCTGTTGCTTCTGGTCATCTGGTCATTAAATCTGCTCTTGGTTGCAATCACTGCATCCTTTCCAGTCCTTTGTTTCTTTTAGTGCTCTCAAAATACCCCATCTGTATGACATCTTTACCATTTGCTCCATTTCTGCCTTAATTTTATTAGTTTGACTCTGCCTCCTCTGGTCCCATTGGATGCATATACTCCTTCTTGTCTCTCTCATTTTAAAGTCAGGAAATGTGAACCAGTGGTCAGACTACATCTCAGATTTTCCAGGTAGCTTTCTGCTGCTCCTGCCACCCTGCTGTTGTGTTTCACTCTGCTATATTTTGTGCTCATCACTGCTAAGGCTGTTGTTAAACTGAAATGCAATGCTTGTTTACAGGGAGACATACAGGAAAATTATGTACAGATTAATCACAGCAATGCTTGTTTACAGGGAGACATGGGGGAAAATTAGACACAGATTGGCCAAAGCAACAGAGATATACTTCTGGAGGCAGCCGTGCAGAGGCAGCAGCTCCCAATGGCTCCCAGCTGGTGGTCAGAAATAATCATCCTGCCCAAGGAAAATGTGATGTGAAGTCTGTTTAACACATTTAAATGCAGATCAGATGGGCTGTCTCACCTTCAGGAAAATGTCATCCTTTCCAGAGCTTCTGATTTAGGGTACACAAACCTAAGAGTTTCCAAACCTAATTCTAAACTGGAAGGTGAAATTTGGGAGTCCACACATGAAGAGAGGCTGGAGCCTCCCCAAAGACCTGGGTGTGCAGATAGGAGTTGGACCCCTGAAAGGCAACAGGAATTAAGCATCAGGTAATTGTTGTTTATAGCTGAATCAGGTCACCATTGGTGGGATGAACCCTCTCTTGATGACATGAGGTTACTATTGAGACCTGTTGTTCTCCATGGGAGCCATGTATTAATGCATTACAGGTTCGGGGAGATTTTTTCAGAGGGGAGTACAGCAGAAACCTCCTTGCTTCTTTTTCTCTGGGTTGGAAGGAACCTTGAAGAAGAGTAAGGCCTTGATCTCTGAGGAAAAAACAGAGCATAGGTGGGTACAGGAAAAGGGATTTTTCTGGATGCAAGGTGAGCATGAGGGACTCAGCAAAGGAGAAGAGAGCCTAGAGCACTAAGATAGACCTCTGAGAAGTGTGGGGAACACAGGTTCAACAGACATCACTGCAAGAAAGATTTTTGGTGGAGTAAGCAAAACAAACTGTAAATTTTGTCACAACCCAGAACAACACTGAGATACTGATATTCAGAGCAATCCTGTCAGAATGTCCCTGTCTTGACGGGACACAGTGCAGGAGAGAGCTCATTTACAAACTCTCAGTTTACTGTATTTCCTTCTAGACTTCCTCCATAGTAAGTTTATTCTTTTAGCTATTACTCAAATAAAACCTAGTTTCCAAGTTTTAAAAGTGCTTTCAGTATTTTGGGCTGCCGGCTGTGAGGTTGCACAGGCTGCAAAGCTCTGGTGAACCTGTGATAGTTTCAACCCTGAGTGACTTTGGATTGAATTTAGAGGTGCACTCAAACATTTTTTTCTGGCAGACGAAGAGCAGCAAATAGCTGAGGGAGTGTTCTTCTCTGTCAGACCTGCCTGCGATGTCTCTGTGACCTAAATTGCTTTCAACTTCTGTGTGGACTTCCTCATTCAGCTTGCTGGCTTCCAACTATCCACATGGTCCAAGTAAATTAGATGAGTAATGTCACATCTGGTCTAATGTAGAATTTGTGTACCCATTTT
Source organism: Vireo altiloquus (assembly GCA_013396875.1). Classification (NCBI taxonomy): domain Eukaryota; kingdom Metazoa; phylum Chordata; class Aves; order Passeriformes; family Vireonidae; genus Vireo; species Vireo altiloquus. The sequence continues at coordinate 1,299,984 of VZRF01008083.1, forward strand.
TGTAATTTAGTGTTTACAATGTTAACTAATCCTCTGGATTTTTTGTTTTGTTTTGCTGTGGGGTTTTTTGTTTTGTTTCGGTTAGTTTTGGTTAATTACTTTGTAGTTTCAGTTATTGTGGGCAAAAGCAAAAACAAGCAGAAGTTTGATTTCGCGTATCAAGAGACATATTTTAGAAGCAGTAATTCTGTTTTCAGCTTTTTCAGAACCAATATGAATAAAATCATGATTCTGCAGCATTTTCACTGATTTCTAATGAATTTCATCTGGTGCATTTCTATACAGAGCCACAGAAAATACGACATTTCATCCTTCATTGGGAGGAAAAAATTTCCAGGCTAATTTAGATTTGCTGAAGCTCTAACCTTTATGACTGACACAGTAAAAGGAGACAGCACAAAGTTTCACTGAGTTTTGACAGAAGGGCAGATTTATCCATGGGCATAACTCAAGGAAAGTTAAAGGAAGAGTCTGGCTTGGAGACTCCCAAGCGGATTCCTACAATTTATGGTTTACAAATCCACCCTAATCCTTGTCCTTCCTATCTGTTATGGGCTACTCGCAGGCAATAAGTATCTGTCACATTGCCAAAGAACAGTTGTTTATCTAGTTTTAAGTGAGTATGGGAGCCCATTTGTTTGTTTTCACAGGAGGTATGATGGATGCAATTACAGGGGCAATAATATGCATGGTTACCGCGTAACTGCTCTGTGGATCAGACAACAGCAAGACCATCCATCTTCCATGCATGCAACCATCGCAGCTCTTACCTTCAGCTGCCCAGTGAGATCTCTCCAAAAATATGCAGAAACTTTTCTTTTCAAAAGTTGAGGGTAAAACCAAATGAAATCATTCCTCCAAGTGCCTGTGATATTACCATGGCAGGAAGGGAGGCTCAAGTTCTACATAACTAGGGCATGATTTATGTCTGGGGGGCTCAACTTCCCTGTTTTCTCTGCTTGGACAAAAACGTTATCAATACTGGATCTCAGACTGGATAGAGGATGTTGCTCTCCTCCATCATGGCTCAACACTTAAGCAATCAGAGCTGGTCCTTCTGAATCAAGTGACAAACTGATTGTGATTTCTGCACACTCACTGTACACACAGATTAATTTCCCCCATGCATCTCACTCCCCTATAAGATGTAATCTACTGGGCACTCTTTCACTACAAGTGTGCAAATCCTAATTTGTCTTGTCTTCATTGATATATTGTCTCTCCCAGCACTTTTAGGGCCTGCAACCTTTTCTTCTGTCTAGACTCTATTGTTTGATTTATTCCCCAATTTGATTTCATCTCTGATTTAATAGCTCTCTTGCTTGCACCTGCCCTTTTATTTTGTTATTTTTTTTTCTCACTTCTTTACTATATGACCTTTCCTAGACCTTATTTAAAAGACGTATATTGCCCTTTCTATTGCTATATTGTTCTTTTTGGCCTTTTTCCCCAGCCCCTCTTTGACCTCTTAGTTCACTCAGAGGAAGAAGGGGTGAATGGAAAGAATGGGTAAGACAAAGCTGACACTGATTTGGGCCACTAGAGTCTTGAAAAATAGCTGAAGTTTGTTTGGATAAAATCTGGGAAGCTGTTGGAGGCCACAAAAATCCTAAGATCCTAGCCCAGGAATATTGCAGCGTCTGTATTTATAATCACTTTTGCATTCTTTTTATATTATCTAATCAACTTCTAAGGGTTTTCTGAGTCACACTATACTACACAATACCATATATTAAAGACTGAAAACATAAGATTTTATGCAGGACAAAAGGACAGATATCAGGATTTGGCCCACTGCTGAAAAGGAAAGGATTTTTACTATCAAAAAATAAGCTTCGCCCTGAAGACATCCCACCCCATTTAGGAAATTCCTGTTCTCAGTGTTAGCTCCACTAAGGCAGCAGAGCAGCATGAATGGAGCAGCCTGTCATAGACAAGAACAGCATTGTACACAGACAGAACTGGGAAAAAGTTCTGTTACCGTGATAGATTTGTGTAGTAACAACCACGGATGATAAATTTCAGAAGTTGGTCAGGGTTAAACTGGTAAATCATGCAATCAGTTATGGGTTAAATATTAACAGAAGATATTCTCCAAAAAAAAAAAGACAAACTTGATTACATTCTTTCAAATGACTCCCAGATGTTAAAAAGTGCTTTCCAATGAAAATAATTATATAATCTACGAACCTGAACACGGTGTTAAAGGAATGGTAGTGAAAATTACTGAGCTAACAATTTAGGCCCATGGCCATTTTGTCTCTCTAAAGATACACAAGAAAACTTCACATGTACTGAGAGCTGTTGAAGTGAAAAAACCTGAATTTAACAGATTTCATACTTAGTGCATTAACTAGAATCTTTTCACTGCAGGATAAAATGCAGTCATTTTTGCACTTTTTTGTGACACTGTGATTTATTTATAAGAAGTGTTTCCTTTTTCTGTGGCTTGCAGGGTATGTCTTGGAACTGTGAAGCAGTCTCTCAAAGCCATTTAACTCTGTAAACTCTGCAAATGCCAGTGACGATGAGGAAGTACTCCTTACCTGCACAGTGCTGTAGAGCAGCTTTTCCCTGTTTAATATTCCCTTCTGGTTCGTTACTTTTTGTTTTTCTTTGAAGTACCCAAAACTGTTCAGTTTACCAGTTCCTCCTTCATAGTCTAAATATGGTATATACACATTTAGACTAAAAATAACATTTGGGCTCTTTTTCCTTAGCTTCTATAATTTAGAATTTTCAAGATGCTACTCCTGGTTTCAGTCCTTGCTTCTTTACTCTTCTGGTTTTTTTTCAAATCAGAGATTAAATTCTCATCTAATGCCGATCTAGGATTTTCAGAAAAATATCAAATTAATGGAGCTGGTATTATCACAATATCCTCAAAATGGAATTAAAATTCACACACCGTCATTCAATAGCTTCCATATTAAAGCTGTGAGAAATACTTATGAATTGTTGCTTAACTAATTAATAGACACATAAGTAAATGTTTGTCCCTGATTACTTTTCTTTTTTTTTTTTCGTTTGTAACAATTATATGAATTCCTGAGTTACTTCTCAGTAATGAATCCTGATGGCAAACGTACTAATGTACTGTTTAATTATTTGTCTGAGATACACACAAAGATCACATCCTGGATGAGGACCCCACTCTGTGGCTAAGCATATGCCAAGCTGTGATGGGTGCTCAAAACTGTTATGGGAAGAATAAGGGGATTTGACTTCCAAAACCAATTAATTATTTTCAGAAATTATGATTCCATCAGCAGGGGAGACCAGATTTCAAACACAAGTCAGCCATGAGGCAAGAACACCACCAATGGTTTTTCAGCTCTAAAAATATTTCCTATTGTGTTTTTTGTCTTTGTAGATCATCCTTGATGATACTGTTGTTACAACAGTTTTTAATGCCAAGAATAAGCCAAGAAAAGACAGAGAAATATAAACTGTGATTTAAAAAGGTTAGGTTGCTCTTCTGAGAAATGTAATTTGCTAAGGGAGCATGCATCTTTTGAATACTTCATACTGACCATAGGATAGGTCATCTAACTTCAAATATCAGAAAGTTACCTTTCAAGATCAGTGCCATTGACCTCCTGACATATTTACAGTACTGGACAAAACCAGCCACCATCAGACAACAACACATCGGACCTGGCTTTGGTGTCTAGGATGCCTCAGATCTTTGGGGATCCACAAATTATAGGAGTCTCCTTATTGAGGTGCTTTGAAAGGCACCTGTGATTAATGTAGGCTTTTTATGCTTACATTAGGGAAAATGACCCAAAATCCCAGCTGTAGCTACAGAGAAGAGCTCCATGAGTGCCTAGACCTTCAAAAGCCATGGGGTTTCCCCCAAGGCCAGGGGTCTCTGATGCCACTGGAAGGTTACTGGGGAGCTGGTTTCCAAGCAGGGCCTGAGGGCCCTGTGGAGAAATTCTTGCTAGCCATTATCCCACAGACTTCATCTTGCAGTGAGGAACAACTTGCGTTCTAACAGATGCATTTAAATGAGCAGATAAATTACTGGCGGTGCTTTTGAAGTAGTATCATCCTCACCAATCTTAAAAATTCTGTTAGCTACCTGACAGAACAGCTTATATTTTTCATTAAATGTTGACAAATATATTTTCTAACGGAGATCAAAATGGCATTATTTTCCCTTGAGTGCACTAATGTTTTATTTATATATATTTATTTTTTAAAAATCTCTCTGATATTTACGGAGTTTATGAGTTTTGCTTTGGGTTTGTTTTTTTCTTAGTAAAGGTTTCTTTTAATCAAATGTGAGTATTAACTATTTATTAGCTATGGTCAAAAATAAACTTTCAGATCTGGAGGGCAAACACATCGTAAAGCTCTCACAGTTTAATCCTGGATTATGCAAACGCTCAAATACTGGGAAGATCATTTAAGCGAGAGGAGCAGTCGGCCTGGGAGGCCTCAGGGCAGTGTTCTCTCAGCTCCATTCCCAGGCACTTGCAAAGCTGGAGCTGTGCTTAGGTGAACAGTGTCCAGCCTTTCGCAGACCAAGAGCCAAGAAATAAAACACAAAGAGTCTTGGTTCCATCACTGGCACAAGTGCTGGGTCTTTGTGCCAGCACGAGAAAGCTCTGCCCCAAGTGTTTCCAGTGTTGTTCGTCTTTGTCTTCCATTAGATGCATTCTCTCCCCTAGGTCAGATCCCTCCTCCGCCTCCCCCAGCACCCCACTGCCTCCTGGCTCTCTCCACTCTGTGTATTTGCCAGCTAGAATGACAGGTTTTGACACTGTGCTCTTACCAAGCAGCCACAAAGATGTCTGGGCACCCAAGTCACTGCACTTCCAGATATAAGTGGTAGATTCCTGCAATGAAAAACTTGCTGTGCTTCAGAAAAGGAGGCTTCATTAACCAGTCATGCCTTTAGTCTTCACATCTTTGAAAACATCTGAAAAAAGGTATGATTATTCATGGCTATGGGGACCTTCTATCGAATTCGAGGTGTCACCAGCTTATTAAACAAGTTAGATTTTTTCCTTGCCATAACTTTTAAAGAATCTTAGAGGAACTGGTGATAAAAGGTTTACTTTCAAATGGACACAACTTTTGAAGACCATATTTGTTCATATTTGCCAAAAGTAACACAGAAAAAGAAAACAGAGTGACATTCTCCTTAAATGCCTGCTGAAGTGAAAAATAAACTTTCAGTGATCCAGACTGCAGAAATGCAAGACGAGAGACTGCCATAGAAAAAAGTGTTCTATTAAATTAAGATGCTACTAGATGTCATTTTGACTCTGTGGGTAGCATGTCTGTCTCACAGCCAACTACTTGTGGGTTCAAGTCCCATACTGGGACTTTGGCTCCCATCCAGTGTACTGCAGTAATAAGCAGCGTGTGGCACTTTTAGAGGTGTCATCCTTCAGAGGAAATGTTAAACCTACTGTCCTTCTGCCAGCTCTCCAGTTGGAAATTAAAGATCCCAAGTACCCTTTGAATGCAGTGAGTAATAACCTTGGGGCCCTGGCCAAGATTCCCTCTCTCAATAAAAGAATTTGTAATTCACAGGGCATATTTCACAAAATAGCAGAAGTCATAGAAACCAATGAAAAAGCCTCATTAAAATTGTCACGGTTCCTTTATGTATTTTTTAACATAGCAAGTCACCTAATTGATTAAGCTTCAATGGCATTTTTAAGCAGCTTCCATAAATTGCCCATACATGGACATTCAAAAGAACAAAGAACAACTTCCACTACACATCTTTGAGAATCAGCTAACTCCCATGGACACCTTTGTAAAACTCAGTGCAGGTTCAGGAAAAGTCCTTGAAAAATGTTTAACAAGAGTCCATTTCAGAACGAACCTTTAGTGCAGAGCACCACAGCAACGTTCATGGCCTTCCATATGTTAAGTGGGAAGATGCAGAGGAGTCTCTCAGCAGCCTTGTGTACCATTCCACTCTGTAAGTACCAGGAGCTGATACACTCATGTCCCCAAAGGTATTCTTGCACTGGCCAGCTGGTACATACATAACCTGGCCAGCTGGTATTTGCATGCCATTAAATATGCTTTTGAGACATTTTCCACATGGCAGGAATCATAACAAAGTTATTTAATGGCAATGGACAAATATCCTGCCGGTGACATATGTTTATAATTGTGGAAGAGATTTCTAGCTTCCCTTGTGTGGGTTGGGTGAATCAGGACACACATGCTGTGAGTGAAATCCTCTATTTCCCACTGGCCCTGGGCAGGTAATCTGAATTACTGTAGTTTACATGTCATGAAACTGCAAACTATTTGGGAAGAGCTGGAATTGCATGTCATAAGCTGCTCAAGCCTTTTGTCTCCAACCTGGTTGCCCCTCAGCAGCTCCACTTTTGGGACTTCTTCACCCTTGTGGTGTGTCACCTGGGTGAGCGGAGCAGCTAAGGGATGGAGGACCCCAGTAATGTGATTTCTTGTCATGAATCCTTAGAGTCACCTTGAGCTGATCACAGTGAAGGGTAAGAGCTTTTACGTGCTTCTCTCTGCCCTGGTTACTAAAAGCAATAGGCTCCAGGTCCACATAACAGCTTGGCGATGTCACTTCTGGTGAGTCATGTGCCCTGGAAAACTAAAATTTAGCAGTCTGTTTTTCAGCCACCCTAAGCTGACTAGCAGTGAACAGGGAAAGAGAACATCCAGATAACATTTCATCTCCTGGAGATCTCTCACGCAAGAGAGATCAGAGGAATTATTTTCTTTTGGCAGCTGAGGAAACAGGAGTGCCTTGTGCAGATGTGGGCTTCAGACAAAGGAATTCAACCCTTCCATACCTAAATCCTCCTTATTTCAAGCAAGGGTATCCTGTGTATGCCGCACGAGGAAGGCTGAGGCTGCCAGAACACAGAAGCCTGCAATGTTGCATAGAATCTCCTTTATGGACTTCATCATTAATATTTTTTTTACTACTTTATAAACACAGAATGTACCATGAATCTCCAAAAATGTAGGTATGTTATAGAGAAACCTCTGTAGTGGCAGAATCCTCTGATTTTGTTTTAGTTTTTGTGGCACGTATCCCTCATGCAGACAACAAAATGAGCTCCCCTGACGGTGTCCAGGTGCAGTAGCAGTCCCACGAGTACAGCTTAGACGTGTGCCAGAGATTTCCCATCACTGCCCACTCACTTCCATGACTACATTTTTAATGCAGTTTATAGGATAGGTTGTTGTGGTTTCTTGCTCCTGAATAAGTTTCCCCTCTCCCTGCTCACTAGCCTCTGAAGAAAATAAATGATAGGAAAAGAAAATGGCTTCTGTCTCTCTTATACTTTTCTCATTTCAGTTCTTCTGTTCGTTTCTCATAGTTCCAATCTCAAGTGCTCTTCAGAACTCCTCACTTCAGTGATCGCCTTTCTTAATTTAATCTGGACAAAGCACCGAGTTCATTTCAAGTCATAAAGCTTGATTTGCTCTGTGCTCTTGGCAAATGTGAATAAGCTCCCTGGCTCCTTTTAATCAGCTATCATAATAATTTCTTTTTTTTTTTAAAGCTGCAGCAATTAGGTCACCAAAGCAAGTAGTCTCTTGTGTTCTATTGAGAACAAATCCGTCCTTCTCTGACTTGCTGCATAATTTAATTATTAAAGCTTGATATCATTTTGGTTCCCATGTAAGGCAACCCCATAAGAGCAATTATATCCTTTCGAAGGCAAGGCTACTACTCCAGAACCTTGCTCTGAGGTTCCTGGTACTGTGCTGTATATGGTAACATTACTACTTCCTACCACTCACATTGCAACATTTGTCTACCTACCCAGCCAACAATAGCACTCTGCTGGCTTCCTCCCCATGAATTTGCTCTGAGCTAGCATGTGCAGGATCTGGTATCAATTAGTTAATAATTTAGCAATGGCTTGAAGATGTAAAACAGCTGCTAAAAGCTAAGCCTTATTATTATGATAACTAAATTTTTTTTCTTTCACCTTTTCATTTTTTACTCCTTCAGAAAATATTATTGTATTATTAACTGTGTTTAGCACCTCCAGTTCTGACATTTAAATATCTAAAGTGTTTTGGTGTAATTACATTGCTTTGTATCCCAACACCTAAAATGTTCATTTCTGCATGAAAATTTGCATAGCTAAATTTTGTTTCAAGAACTGTAACTGTTTCTGTTCACTGCTTTCCAAAAGACAAGAAAACAGCATGGTATAATATTTTACTCTTCTGACCGGGGAAGCTTTCCAGATTAAAGAATTTATGAAGTTTGGAAAAAAGTTTTGGCCACTGGGTTGGTTTTAATTTTCAAACTCTGTTTTTCCTGGTTCGCTCTCAGTTCCTTTCACCACCCCTGGAGTATCAGATACTTCTGGTGCATTTGGTAAATAATCTCAGTCACATGTTTTGAGGATCTGATTGGCACTCTAAGGAGGCTGCTGGGCACAATTAGAAATCCTGTATTTCAAGAAAGACTTGTAGTACCCGCATGGAGCTGGAAATCTAAGAAACACAATAGCAGAGTTCAGTAAATGATGCCAAATGCTGTTGGTTAGAAGAACAAAGTATCTCCCCACTCACCCTAATACACTGTGCAAATTGCTCAAACACAAACACACTTTGTCTTGCTCATGCAGACAGAACGAGATCCAACCACAGCGTCCTGAGAATAATGGGACCTTGCCAGCGAGTAATCTTGTGTGGGTGTTGCACTGCACATGATAATCAATAGCAATTATTATAAAATATGAATTAGAACAACTCTACCATCATATTAAAGATGTTGATTTCCACCTTTTTTGCAGGACTGAAAGATGTAACCAAACCAATTTGAACTTGGAGATATCATCCTACTCCAACTACAGGAACTTGCTTAAAGGCTAAGATGACATGCAACATGGTTTTCTCTTGAATTTATTTTAAATTCCAACAAACCTCACTAAAGAAACTTAAAATGATCTGTCACATAAACTTCAGAGCCTTTCTAGACTGAATATATCAAAATTCTTCTGGTGTTATAAATCATTAAATACCTTCAAGCCTGTCAGAAACACACCATTTATGTAACAACACTTCAGTTCCTTATGGAACAACTAATTAAATGTCCCTTTTACATACTCTCCATGTCCTGCCTGTAGCTATTAGGACACATCATGCATTTTCAGTCAGTGTGAGGGCACTGGAGTTAGCTTCCTGGAATTCCATCAGGATAAAAATAAAGTTGTTCTTAATATGTGACACATCATTCAGTATGGCTTGTTCCAGACACTCTGGGAGAGGAAAATAATGCATGCTTTGTCACTTGGGGCTGTGTTGTGCCATGTGGAACTATTTTAGTGCTCTGTGATTTTGATGGCGACAGCAGCTAATCCCATTCTCAGGTACCAACACCGAAGGAGCACGACTAATGTGCAAAATAATACACAGAACATGTGAGCTAGCTTGTGCAGAAAATGAGAATCTTCCCAAGCCTTCCTGCCACAAACTGGTGGAACCGTTCTGCTCTGCCATACCTGGGGGTGGCTGAGGAGGCAGCGTGCAACGGAGCTCTGCCTTTGTTCACAATCCAAGAGGTCCAAACTGTTCCATTGGGAAGCATAGACAGCCTCGAGCTGAAACTCTGGCAAAGGCAGCATTTTCTGCCATGCCTGTCAGTGTGGCAGAGCTGGGCATGCTCTCCAGAAACACCTGGGGAACTTTCTGGGGAACAAAGCTTCTCCTGAGCAGTCAGGCAGCAATGTCCTCACTGGTGGCCAGTAAGAAATCAGTGGCGAAATGGGTCTTTAGCACAACCCCTAACAAGAGAGTATAAGCCATCAATGTGCTCTTGCAGCAAAGAAGGCTAATGGTATCCTGGGCTGCATTGGGAAAAGTATGGCCAGGAGTCTGGGAAGGTGATCCTTCCTATTTTTTTGATACAGGTGAGGTTACAGCTGGAGTATTGTGTGCAGTTCTAGGCTCCCCAGTATAAGAGAGACATGGGCATAATGGAAAGAAGGAGTGACTCAGGAAGGATAAAGAAGCTGAGCTGCCCAGGTTCCTTAAACTGCTAATATGAAACAGAGTAAAATCAGCTAAGTTTGAGCATACCAGGGATGTTAATGAACAGATAGATAAAGCTGAATCACAATGAGACTTATCTAGCAGTATATAATATCCTGCAACCTTTATTGTCTTGTTTGTGTCTATCTTGGTATTCCCTTTAGGACTTCTTCCTTTCCCCAGGGCTTCTTCCAGCTGCCAGGGCCTCTGCACAGCCTCCTCAGGCTCTTTGCAGTCAGTGCCACCACATCCTGCCCTGAACCTGCCACTCTCCTTCAGTGTCAGCAGCAAGAGCTGCAGCCAGCAAGATTCAAGGATATTTGACCTCTCATCCAGCCCGTGTATCAATTCTGCTTCAAGCTCATTCTCCAGCCTGCGCTGGGACTTCAAAGACACAGTCTGATGCACTGCATTGATTTTGCCTCCAGAGACTTTGAGAATATTTGCTTTCTCTGGGAATACTTTTTTTTACGGTGGCAGAAAATCCGACATAGACATATATAAACAAAGAACACGTTTGAAAGAACATCTGGGACAGCAAGTGTCCAACAGACACATATTCTGGCCTATTTCCACTCTTTTGCCACTTGAAACTCATCCCTAGAGCCATAAACAAAGTAAAGAACAAGAGCATCAACGTTTTTCAAGAAACTCTCATCCTGCATCTCAAAGTAATTGCTACATGCCTTTGCCTGCAACCTTATTTTGTGCAGAACCTTCATTTGCCCTTAGACATCAAACACTCCCCAACTTAGAAGAAGTTTGAATACAGATCTGGTCTTTGCAGTCAAAGCACACCTCTAGCATAATGATGAAAAAAGAGGAATGTATTGAAGCAGAACACAGACAAACTTCTTCCAGAAGTCACTCTAATCAAGGAGCTGCTTCCAGCATGAGGTCATGTCAAAATGTTCCTCGACATGGTGAATACAGTTCTGACGTGATTTTTTGTAAAGACTAACTATATTAAGCTCATAACACTACTAGATCCCTACACTGGCCTCTTAAGGCAAGCACAAGCATGTTAAGACACTGGTTTATTCCATAGACACAGTCAGAGGATAATACTCTTATTCAGTTACTTCTGCCTCACCATGGGAAAACAAATTGTAATGAGTTATATATAGAAGAGGCAGATCCAATTTTTTTTCCTACTACAGTAAATCAACTATACACTTTGTATTCCAGCAGTTGCCCAAAGCAGTTTTTATATACTGCTTGGTAGATCTTAAAGGAATATATCTGGCATTTGAACCTCAAACATGTTGTAAAAATGGTATTCTGATGGTAGTGTTATCCAGACTTCTTAGTCACAGATTAGAAACCCAGTGGTTTAGGCAATGCTATAAATGTATAACAAAGAAGATGACATGACATAAACATTGATAGTATTTTACATGAAAATACATGATACAGAGTAGCAGGATACACCAATATTATTCTCCATTGTGACCTATCTGTTATAACCTACCTTAGTTGCTAAGGCTGAAACATTTGACTATAAAAGGTCAGGGGTGTCCTTGAGGTATGGATCAGTAATATATGGGACCAAAACTCAGGAAGGAAAAAGGAGACCCTTCTGAGGTTGACTTGCACGAGTTCTCTTCTTACAGGAATCCTTAAAGAGCATCTGATTTTTATCATGTCTGGGGCACAAGAGCAGAAGCAATGGGACTAATTATAATGGCAACAACTATGATAACAATAAGATGAGAACAATGCAAGACAAAGATCAGCAATTTTCGTTCAGCGAATGGGTTCACTTAATAGAAGCTTGTTTAAACTCTTGGGCAATGAGAGGTGGTTACTAGTGTACTTCAAATGTTTTCTGTCATCATATTTTTCAACAATGCAAAGTTTCTAGCATTATATGTGAAGAATTATTTAGTGACAAAATAAATTTTCTGGTATCTAATCTAAGCCTTTACACTTGTCAGGTCTTCTCACAACTTCTTGTCCCCCTTCAGCTGGAGAACCAGTTATGGGTATGCATCAAACCTCAGAGTATTTTCCTCCAAGTGCCTGGTGTTTCTCAGATGTAATTTAGTTAGTGGTCACTCAGAATTAGCCATGAATCAGTCTGAACAGAGCATACAATTTTGTCCTTCCAACAGTCCCAAAGATATCTTTGTCTATAGCCAGGCGAGGCAGGTAGGTGCTGTAATTACACTTTCAGAGGACAACACGATCATATTTACTCTCATCTTTTACTCATCCTTTGATAGCTTTTTATGATTGCTCTCTGGCTTTTGGCTTGCAGCCATTTCCCATCCCAAAGGCAATGACAATCACAAACAGAAAGAAAAAAGGAAAAGATGACAGGAAGAAAACAGTCAAGTATAACAGAAAGAAATTCTGGAGGGTAAGAGTGAAGGTTTAAAAGAAAAATTTAACACACAGCAGAACAAAATAAAATGCCTAAGACACACTGGTTTGAAGATAAATGCAAAACCTTTCCTTTAGACACTTAACAAGTACAGTGAGACAGTAGCAGAGAAAGAAGAAAGGGGAAGGACAGCAATGGAGAAATTGTGTTACTTTGTCACAGGCTTTTCTCACAGCACATTCTGAATCCACACTTTAAGGGTGGCTGGTCGCGATTCATAAAATAAATATCAAAAAACATACCCATTTCTGAGGGGAGAGAGTAAGAAAATCTCTCAGCCCAAAGTCTCTTAGGAGACATATCTCAGCCACAGCATGTTTGCTGAAAATATAAAGGGATATTTTACAGAAATTTTGAAACACATTTTTTTAATCAACAAAAACATGTTAATTTAAAACATTTTTTTTTCCTTAAAATTCTTGTATCAGTTATAGAGTATGGAGTCTCTGTTGAAAATCAGAAACCACATGCTCTAAGCCAAGCATCTCATAACCTGAAGGAGAGCCTGGCCCTTCGCTTATGCCAAGCTGAGATGGGTGAGGAACTTCCTTCATACTGCTTTTAGTAGCCTCTAGGTTCACCTGATTTCCAACAGGATCAGCTTTGAAATTATGAAAGCTTTTATGAGACATTAAAAATATTTCCTGTCCAGCTCTAGCATGAAGATTCTTATATCATCAAATCAAATGATCTCTAATGTTTAAAATAGCTTCGTTAGTTCAGTTTATTATTGTGTAAATTGCAGAAAAGGCAAGGAACTCAAATATGCAAAGGTGGCAATTCCATTACCTACTTTCCAGCACAACATATGTTTTCAATTTAAGCAAATTTTACCATTTCCCAACTGCAAATTGGATGACATACAACAAAAACTGTGTTTTAACAGCTTTAGTATTTTATAGACATTACAACCAAGCACCAATCCTTTACCCTAGGAAAAATTAAGAATTACAAAGAGCTTGCTATAAAAACACCTAATCACCAGCACCCAGCTGGAAGCTGCATGGCCTACTGCATAGTAAGCTCTACTGAGACACAGAACACATGAACTCCTGGCCTTGAAAAAGATGCTTTTCCCTCTTTGTTTCCATGTCTATAAAATGGAGCAATAATACTTATTTGCTGTGTAATTGAGTGCTTTAGAAACAAGAGCTTGGTGTTTTTTGCAAAGTGGAGGTCACTTGATATTACTAACAGCATGATTAGTAATAATGTAACTTGGCAAATGCAGTAGAAAATATTTAAGCAAGTTTCAATGAATCAACTAAAAACTTCTAGTTTTGGGAATCTATTTCCATTAGGTTTTTAGTTCAAATAAAGCATGACAATAGTCTTCGTTCATAGCAAAAATTTTCCATTAGTTGCAGTACCAACTACATCTTCCTTAGCCAGAGTGCTTTCCAAGCTCTGTTAACATAAGGCCTGACTCTTTTATGTACCTTTGGAGCTCATCTCTCATAAACTGGCAGAATACTAAGCACAATCACAGAATCACAGAATCAGCCAGAATAGGCAAGGTTGGAAGGGACCACAGTAGGTCTTCTGGTCCAACCTCCCTGCTCAAGCAGGGCCATCCATCCCAGGGAGCAAGACTCTGTCCAGATGGTTCTTGAACACATCCAGTGAGGGAGAGTCCACAACTTCTCGGTCACTTGCACAGTAAAGAAATTCTTCCTCATATTCAAGGCTCTCATTTCCTGTTGCCTCCTGTCCTCTTGTTTGGCACTACCAAGAAGAGCCTGGCTTCACCCTCTGACACTCTTCCTCCAGACGCTGATAGACAGTGAGGGGGTCCCCTCTCAGTCATCCCCTCCTGAGGCTGAACAGACCCAGCTCTCTCAATTTGTCCTTGTAAGAGAGATGCTCCTCTTCCTTTAATCATGTTTATTACCCTCCACCAGACACTGGCAAAAGGCTACCAATAAAAGAACACCAAGATCTTTAACTTTTTTGTAGTAGTATATAAATAAGCTGCATATTAAAATACTTAATGCAAAAGCCTGAAAAATCACTCCTTTATTCCAGATCATTTATAAAATCTGGGCTCTACTTCAGTCTGTTGGAGTTTTGCCATTGATTCGGCAGGGTACAGATTTCGGAATGGACTTTGAAACAATTGGATTAGAAACAGCTACTTTCCTGATTTCCCATATTTCACAGTGGAAGCTGAGAAAGGACACTTTGAATATTGAAGTAATTTAAGCCAGCCAAGAAGGATGCAGTCGGTGAACTTGTTACTTTGGTAAAAGATTGACTGTCTGGAAAATGTTACAAAGCTGGATACTTATTATTTTTGCATTAGTCCTCAGAGATCTGAGGCACAATCTGCGAAATGAATCAAAGGTGTGTATGTGCAAGCTATAGTCAGTGTGGTACCAGTTTTCTGTTTATCACATGCTCATGAACTCTTGTAGCCATATGCTCATATACACTTTGATACAGATGAGTTTCATATAGCTTAAACTGATTGTAAGCTAACAACTGCACAGAAAAGAAAGAAACTCAAAAAATATATATGGGATTGGTTTCTATATTTCTGACTGGTCAATATCCTTCAACACTTTTATTCATGCATCTATCATATATTTTCCTTAGCACTTGAGACCTCAGTAGCATTTTTGTTTTGGTAGCACTGATGAAACAAATCAATGTTTTTCACTTTTGTATAGTCTACTTTTCTGCTTTTATTTTTCCTAAGACCAATATAAATATGTCTTGTCTAAGAGTTCAAATATGGGTACTGCCAATTATGTGTCCAAAGGACCTCGCTTCTCTTTTTGCATTCTCTCCAGACCACAGGGTCAGTATCTTCATGGTTTTGTTAGGCTGCTTTCTGTTCATCTTCTCCTTCTGTACTCATATAATCAAAGCAATGTTTATTTCCCATTCAGGAAATCTCCTCTTCTTCTCCTTTAGCCAAGGCTTGCCCCAAGGACAGTGATTTGGACAGTAGCATCTATTGTTTCAGCTGTCTTCTTCCAGGGAGAAGAAATTAATTGCTTCTACCACCTGCATGACAGAGTTTGCATGCTCATCACTATGGCCCATGACTGTATAGGGACCAAAACCAATTCTGCTGCACTTAACCATGTTTTGCTACCCTCTACCCTATTACTGTTTGACCCTGTGGGCTGAAGTCAGCCTCTATGCAAACACTCTTTTCTGACAATAGTCAGAAGCTGTACTGTCTTATCAAGAGATTATTTTTGAGAGGCCAGCAACTGATGTATAGAATTGCTACTACTTGAATAAGCTCTCTCCAGCCAATTGGAAAAACCTCAAAAGACCTAACAAATTTTATTTCACACACAGGCACATGTATACACACTTGTATTCAAATAAAAAGGCAATAAAAAATAATATAATGATCTTTGCAATCAAATACTCTTACGTAATTTCTCTGCAATATCAGCCACTCTTGTATAAATACACTGTTGCCTTAAACTTTTTTTTCCAAGTGCCCAAAACTATTTAGAATAATGGTTCACCTGTTCACCCAGTTGTCTTCTTCAGAAGGGCTGATTGGGATAATGGATTGTGGGGGCTGATGAAGGGGGCGGGAAGATGAGGTCAGTAAATTGCTGCCTGGGGAAGAGGATGTAGGAGGTCTCTTTTGTTCCAGGCTGAGGGCCCACTTGTAATAAATGACATACAACAGAGATGCTCAGAAGACACTCTTTTAAGATCCTTCCCACAAGGGAATAACAGATGTTCTTTTTGATTTATGGGTCTGGGTTTTGGGGTCTAATACTGTAAAATGTCTGTGCAATCTGGACTAGGCATCACAAACAAGTGCAAACAAATATATCATGACATTATATCTTCCTGTGCATTAACAGAATAAAATGGCAAGCACCAGAACTGGGTAAAATACCTTTCAGTTCTCCTTTTACATAACTGAAATGTATGCAGACCTCACACACTTTGAGAATTTCCACAGCCAATGCTTTCTGGAAGGAAACAGCCCTCGTCCTGAGCACTGCTGTCCCATGGGTTCCCTGCCTTTAGATTATGGGAGATCTCACATCTGTTCTCAGACTTGCCAACTCTAATAAAATGTATTTATTTCAAGCTTCGCTGATGGTTAGAGAAAAACCCTAATAACTATTGAAATGGAAATCAACAACTGTTCCAGGTCACAGTAAATGGATTTGAGGACTTAGTAACCTGGCACCCCTGAAAATGTCTTCTACATAATGCCACACAAAATGAGCGTATTTGTGAGCATTTAGTCAGCTCTCACAGATGCAGACTCCATTGCTGAACAAACACAATGTATCTTTCTTATTTCTTCCTTTTTCTTATCCTCTCTAGAGTAATAAAAATACAGGAGTCCTAATAGAATTTTTTCTGTCTTCCTTTTTTTTCTCCCTCTATCAAGTGTCTTCAATGCAGCTGTGATTTACAGTGTTGAGGATGGCAAATCATCCATACTCCACACACTGTTGTTTCAAGTGAGAACAGGGAGTTTTAGCACAGTCCTAAAGCAAACAGTCTTGCTCAACAAAGACACGAACAAAATAACCTGCTATGCCGTTGGTATTGAAACATATGCATTTTCTTCTCCAGCCCTTAATGAATGTTTGAAGAAAATGAAAATCAAGATTGATTGGCTTTGAAATTTGGCTGGGAGAATTTTTAACATGTTTTCACTTATGTTCAGGTGCCAAGGCTAGAAAATGGTATTTGTGTTGGTATTCATATGCCATACCTCTCACTTCCCTGCCAAATGTCTTTTATTGTAAAGGGGTTTATACAGGAAATATCTCAGTTTATCTAAAACACCAAGAAAAAAATATTTTTAGATCTATTTTCCTCCCTCCCCCATCTCCATTCTCACATGCATAATTAGCCAGCAATCAGGTATAATAGCTAGACATGTAAATGCCTTTAGTTTCATGCAGGTGCAAAAACCCAAGGTTACACACAAAATCAAGCCCTAGGGATTAGTCTTTCAATATGGGACACAAAGGCTGCCTTCCCCCTCTCCTCTCAACTGATTCCTCAAATACAGATACTTCTTTCATGTATAAAATCTAATAATGTAATCACATCCTGACCCCTATAATGTATAATGCAAAAACAATGTTGAGTGAGCATTTATTATGAGTCAGTTTTGGCATCAGTTTTGGCAATCTGAAGATAGCAATACAGTGAAGAGAAAATTAACTCTGGAAGATGAAGCAATTACCAGGAGATCAGCTGAAAAATGGAGATTTACTTCAAGAAAAACTTGGGAAACGGATTATTTTCTGATTTAGAAGCACTAAGCTGTTTTTTCACTTACAAGAAAAGAAAAAGATAGGACCTTGGGAATAATGTCTGTGTATATAAGAACATACATAAAATGTGAAATGCTGAACAATCTGCAGGGATTCTCATTTTCCCATAGTTAGTGTACAGGATATTTACCTTTATCTTCCACTAAAGCTGGATTAGCATTTTGAACTTTAGAGATGAAAATCTTCTTCTGGCCATATATGGTTTTCTAAAGGTGGCAAATAATGATTCAGAAACATCTTCCCTCCTAGATCATTTGTCAACACCCAAAACTAAAATCTTGAGTGAAACAAATGGTTCAAGGTACACAACCAGACCTTCCCCAAGGGGTAGTAATATGGCACTTGTGTAAGCCCACCTGACTCTGCAGCTGACATGGTGTGTAGGGCTGTGGTTTGTGAGAACAAAATGAGGTTTTTGAGTTGGCTAATAGCTGAGTTAAAAGGTTTGTCAGCATGAAAAACCAACCCAAAATCATCCTTATTGTGGCCATAAAATAGATACAAAATACAGGCACTGTGAGTAGTTCTGGGTATATGACCAGAGAGGTCACTATATTTTTCTTCATAGACACAGGTCATTAATTAGAACTAACTTTTCTGAGGAGCTGTGGAGTGTCTCCATAATCAAGGAGAGGGTCAATTTTACAGAGGCAAGAAACAAATCAGTATCACACAACAAATAATCTTTTTTGTCAGTTTTCAGACTCAAGCAGCTGAAATTCTCCCCTCTGTGCAGATGCATTTTTGTGGAGTGGAAACAAGCTCCAACTTGTTCATCACTAAGTCAAACAAGTGCAGGAAGGCCAGATCCCTGTAAGATCTGGCCTGCCTGTATTCTCCAACTGACACCAATAGCAGCGATTGCGGCCTGTCCTGGTGCTCTCTACTCCAGCCACAGAACCAGAGCAGCTCCAGATGCGAAAGGGAGAACTGACTACCCGACAATAAAGTAAACATTGAGAACATGCCATGGCCTGCAGTCTAATCTAACCCTGCTGGTACTGAGACAGACGAAGAGTGCTCATCTGGCGCTGCTGGGATTCCCTTCACAGCAGCAGGGCAGGGCCCTGCTCCCAGCCCAGGGAGGGGCCCTCAGCTCTCTGGGCATTGGAGAGTTTGCATTGGGATCTTTAACCTCTCAGGCTGACTCTTGTTTGACTACAAGAAAAGTCAAACTGTCTCAACATACAAGATTTAGATCAGCATTAAGCCACAAATCCTAAGCCTAGAAGGGCTATTCTGTGGCAGCCAGAAGTTTCTGCCCTGCCATCCCACATTATGTCAGCTTTTCATGTTGCAGCCCTTTCCTCAGCGTTCTTCTAACTTAATTTTCATTCTGCTTCTGGAACAAAGTGCCCTAATGTCGTGCGCCAGAGATTACGTCCCTCATGTGGAGACCTAGGCACATCCTGAAAGAGCTTGTGAACTAAAAAACTGTGCAAGAAGCCCCAGAAACTACACCCTTGAAATGACAGCACATACTGCCACAGACATTTGGTGCCTCTCAGATAATTCTGTGCTCTAAATTGAAATACAGTGTTTGTCCTCCTAAGACTGGCAGCTCGGAGGCAGTGCCAGGCTCTTTGGAAGAGCACTCTGCAAACACCTCTGTAAGTCGCCTTTGCTCCCTCGGTGCTTCTTGCCCTGCCTGCCTTGTGTACTTTCCTCCCTCTGCCACTGATGAGGCTCTCCCTCTTTGAGAGCCAAAAAGCCACCCACTGTGGCTTTCTCCATTAGGCCATAAATGCTCTTGAGCTGCTGGAATCTGTTTTGTAAATAGACAATTAAAATGAAGAAGGAAAAAAAACCTCTGCTCGCTTTGCGTAGTCAGAGCCCAAAGACAGCTGTCTTGAGGGGCTCAATCCTGTACATCATGAGAAGGTTCTGAGTGCTGAGTACTCTCATCTCTAAAGAGCTTAATTGGAGACAGGGGTAGCAAAGCACCTTCAGCACTCCATTGGATGAAGCCACATGTTATTGGAACTCCCACTGATTTCTGTCATCAGAGCAATTGGTTTTGAGAATAAGCAAGGAAAAAATCTCCAACTGACACCAGTGGGAATCCTTGGCACATACGGGGAACAAAACGCTATGGTTAAGATCTCTGGATATGGGAACAGTCTTTTATTCTGCTTATGCAAATTATTTACTCAAATTATGCAAATAATTACCAAGTCATTCTGGTGACTGTATAATAATAACAATAATAATTATTGTAATTACTAATGTTGATGTTGTTTGTCACTAGTGTTGTTATTTACATTTGCAGTGATCATCCCTTGGGGCCAGCCCAGAAGAGTGTCCATTAGGACTGTAGGCAAACGAGCAGTTGCTGCCCCAAAGAGTTTACGAACTGAAGAAACACCATAGATGCAGAAGGGGAGGGAGGGACAGTGGGAGGGGAAGATGCAGTCACTGGATTTAGGATTGGGGCCTTGGAAGGAGCAGGGCAGGGAGTCACAGCAGGACTGGTATGGGTAGATTGTGAGGAAGGGAGTCAGGGCCAGCATTTGTGGTTTTCCATTGTGTTTTTCTCCCAAGGCCATACAGGTGTTAGCACTGCCCCAATGTGTGAGACAGATAAATCTACCTCTCAGATCTGAGTCTGTAAGAGGTCTCTGGGAAGTCTCTGCCCCAGAAAGTTACATTTTACCTACTCTTGATCAGCACAGAAATCCCTCAGCTGCCATCCTCCTTCTTGCATACACTGGGATTTTGAGGTGCTGTTTCTCTGCCCTGAGGTACAGAACGTCTATTTCAGCCTTCCAACCCATCCCCAAGGAAACTGCACTGATGGTGGGTTTTCTCTTACCATACTGTGTTCACACCTGAAAAGATGGAGGAAAAAACCCCAAACCAACAATTAATGAAAGTGAGATCTGGCCTAACCTAACCTTCTTCATTCCTCATCAGATATTTTCCAGGTGCTTACTGATATGGAGAAAGAGTTTTTGTCAACCACTCCTCCCTTCCCAAAGTGGCTGTGCTTTATTTCTCTCCCATGACCTTGAGCAATTTCACCGACAACTTCTATATAAAACAAGCTGGGGCTGGTTCTCCAAGCTTTGTGCCAGGTGTCAGGAAGGAGCTAAACCCTCAGAGCTGAAGCCCAGTGAAGCAGGGTGACCTTCAGCCAGCTGTGTGCCAGGATCTGGACCCCACCCACGCCGTGCCTGGCAGAGCAGTGGGAAGGGGCAGCGCTGCGTCCGGCCAATACCCGTGCCTGTGCTCTGGCCTTGATGAGTTTATTAATAGAGCCACTTAATGTGTTGTTTTCGCCAGCTCCCTGCTGCTGTTTCTCCTTCCTGCCATTTTCAGAGTGTTTGCTCATTGTTACTTGAAATAAATGAAAGAAAAACTCCTACAAATTACTTGTTCCCTGAAAAATGCAAGGAGTAGTCTCATTACTCGGGTTGTAGAGATAACCCATCAGCCCTCTTTCATTTTGGAACTAGTATATGTAACATCTCATGGCTCTTCACCAACACGACTTTCAATTACATGAACATAAATCCAGTCAAATTTCACTGAAGTCAAGTCTTTTTTCTTGATTTACTCCCTTGTAATTTAAAGCACTGTAGTTTTATTGTGCTGGAAAAAATAAAGGAACTTTTCAAATCTCGAAAGTCTGAATTTCTCAAAATGACATATGTGGCTATGATTTCCTGTGTGAAGTACAAATTATCAGGAATGTTTCTGCTGAGCTGAGAGATGCCAGAAACCATTTTTTTGGTCTACATTTCAACAGTTATTCTTATCCTGTTTTAACTTTTGTGTAAGTAATAAGGATAGATGAACGTTCTTCCCTTCATTTTTCAGTCTCTGTATTTTCACTCTTCATTAGGTTTTGTCTTCTCTGTTCTCCCCCCCTTTCCCACAATCTCTTATTAGTGGAATATTAGGTCGTTTATTATCAGCCTGAATGAAACTTTCAAAACTACAGTGTTCAAGTGGGTCCTACATTAGGCATGGTCTAGCCCTATACAAAATATGTAACACATCATCATTTTGGTGCCTAATAGTATCTTGCATGACAGAAATGTGTAACAGCATTTTTCTGACAAGTCTTCCTATAATCGGAGAACATCTAATCTATTTATTTGCATTGGGTGCGAAGTGGGGAGTTCACAGATGCACACAGTAAATTGTCATTTCCAAAAGCCTCAGACTTCTTTTGGAGGGCTCTCTGTCGTGGGAGGGATAAGACAGATGAATGTGAGGAAACAGTTGAAAGGTTCAGCTTCCACTAGAATAAATATGAATAGCCTTGAGCTGACAGATGTAAAAGGACAATTGTTCAACAACTTCCTTTCTACCAGGAGACAATATTCCAAGCCCCTGTAAAGTACAATACACTATACAATATAAACACAATGCAAGTATGCTTAGCAAATTAAATATTTAGGTTAAGAATATTTGGATAGCTGGACTTATTTTCTTGATTCCTAATTTTCAAAAAATGTTGGCTAGATCTTGGTTTACAAATGTCTTAGTTAATTTAAATTTCCATTCCTATTATCCCTTTCTGAGCCTCCTGGTAAGCTGAGTAGGTTTCATAATTCCACAGAAGAGTTTTCCTTAATGGAATGGTATTTATCTTGGCCATTATAAAGTTCTCTGTGTCAAGCAGAATTTCTCAGATTAAAAAAATTCAAAATGTGAAAGAAAGACTGCAGAAAACAATCCCTTGAATAAAATCAGCAGAAACATTTCCGGATTATCAGATGCCCACAAAACAGGGAAATCCCCACATTCTGTGAATGGGTGAAAGGAAATGCCCATATTCTCTACATTTCCATGGGTAAAAGGTACCTTCTACTCATTGACCCAGGTTTCCTCAATACCTGTTTGTACTCAGTGATAAGGGAAAGAGGCAGAGAAGGTCAATGGTGCTCAATAGTTGCATGATAAAGTTGATCCATCTCCAGCTCTCACTGTGGTCAGGGAATGTCTTGGCCGCATGGCTTGGTGCCATTTTTAATTCCTTTACTACTCCCAGCAGTATTGTTGGGTTGAAACAAAATTATTTTGGGGACAGGATAGGAAGAAGCATCAGCGCAGGAAATCCTGAGGTAGAGGTGCAGCCCCTTCCTTCAGCCCTTTCCTTTAGATCCATGTTGCCTGGGTTTCTGCAGAGGGTCGTGTTGTGGCCATGCACACGAACAGCTGCCCTGGGTAAATCAGAGCAGTCAGCCTGCTACCACTCCCCAAACATTCACATCTGATGCTGGCTGTCTCAGGCTCTGTCTCTGCCATCACCCCACGGCCTATGGCAACAAATTTCTCTGTCCTTGTCCCCTTCTGCACCTCACCAGAACCTGATGAGCCAGTGAAACAGAGTTATGTTTACTTCTGCCCCACATCGCCATGTACAACAGAAATCAAAGAAGTATAATTTGCCCCCCTCAAATGGCTCTATTTCTGTAAACCGTAAAAAGGAATTTTCCTACTTATTAAGGCATTGCTCTACTCTTAGATGAGGAATGTCACAAGCTCCATGTAATTATTAGCCTGGAATAGAGTTAATTCTGAAATAGACAGGAAAAAATTCTCAAAATACTGATCACTAAATTCTTTGTGAAACTTTTGTGATGAGATGCTTTACTGTCAGACTGGCAGGAAAACAGTGCTACTCACAGGATCTGTGGCATGTAGACTAAGTTTTAAGGTCAATTACAAATCACAGTGTATACATATGCATACTGCAGAGTGGGTGAAAATGAATGTTCTATTGTGAGTATCTATTCAAGATCCCCACGCTCCAAATGGCTCTGCCTGCTCCATTTCAGTATAGTGCCTGGTAATAGAATTATGCTGTGAACAATATACATGCTGAAGAATAATAGGTTGAAATTAATTCCCCCAGTGGTGTTTTCACTGCACCTTCACCTTCTTGGCAACTGTGAATATCTGTAGCTTATCTTAGACACTACACTAGGAGCAGACATTTAAGTTAATTTTAAGCAGCTTGAATTTTTAAAAAAAGTCCTCTATTCTTTTAAAACTTGCCTCTATTCTACTGCTCTCAGCTGCTCTACTTTTTCAAAAGTGCTCATATATACTTGAAACACCAATTCTTTACCCTAAAGCATTTTCTCGAGATTAATAACATAAGCAAACATCACACCATTTTTCTTGGCAACAATCAGGAACTCATTTCATCCCAGAAGTTTATCAGTCCAATTCAGCAGGAATTTATTTTTTACGTTAAAAAATATACAAAGATTCTCAAACTGTAAAAGAGACAGACACCCTCAGGTACCTGTCACAGGTAATCAGAAATCATACTCAGAATGTGTATTTCCCTTGTATGTCCATTTGTCAGGAAGTCCAGTCTTGGACACTGATCACTGCTTTGTAAATGGATCATCTGCTGTCTAAAATACTGAAGTGGAAATAAATCTTATGACATATCCTGAGCCTTTCTTCTGTTGATTTTTTTTCCTAGACTGGAATAAATTGAGGGATTATATCTTGTATTCTATAGCTAGAATGCTTAAAGAAAAGGACTTAGATATGTAATGAATAAAGATGTCTCCTGGGAAAGAAACAAAGAAAATAAAGAGTCAATGAATGAAATATTTGCATAGATAAACAGAAAGATCTGCCTGAACCTACAAAGGAATGACAAAGAAATGAAACAAAGCTCACCAGTGGAACTAGTAGCAAAAAATTACCGGATTTTGTTAGATCAAATGCACTTCTGTTCAAACTGGATCAGTTCTAAAATAAATAGCAGTAAGATATAGCCAAGATCCATTGATTTTTTGCTCCAGACAAACATTGTCTCAGCAGGCAACACATTTTATCATAGCAGAGGTAAGCTTCAGTAGCCACTCTTATTATCTTCAGGAGTCTTCCACAGCCAATACACCTCAAATGCACACGTGAGTTCAGGTTTATGTACCGACTTTAACAACACTTTCAGTTTTAAGTGTCTTCTATTCTTGTTTTTTTTCTGAGGGAGAAGAAACATTTTGTGTGGTCCCACTGTGCAGCAAAAAATAAAATGTGACATCAACATGAAACGCTAGAAAAGCCTGAATTCTAAGCATCACATAAACACCAGCTTAGTTCTAATCTTTTAGGACAGAGAACATCTTTCTAGACAGGTACATTTGACAGTTCTTATTCACTAGCCCTCCCATCCCCGCTATGAGAAGGTTCAGTTAATGGTCCTGATAACTGCATGGGTGCAATGCCAGCATCTTTATCAACATATGAGTGTCTGTGATGAGGATACAACTGACCTTAATTCCACTTTCAGACTCTTAGAGTGACTTGCTGTATGACCTTCAGCAAGGAACTTCTCTGCACACTGTTATTCCCAACGGGATAAAGAGATAATGATGTCTATCCACCTGGTAATGAGATTTGAGGGCTGCTGATAAAGTGCAGACCAAATTCTTGGTATTATCAGCACTTAATGTGACTTCAGCAGCGTCAGTCAGCTAGCCTTTGCAGGGAGCAGGAGCTGGGTTGGGAAGCAGTACTCAGAACTGAAAGCAATTGATGCAGAGGGTTGCTTAATGTGGCATTCTGGACATTGACTTCTATCATGGTGGGGTTTATATGCACCTTGTGTACCTTATCTCTCAGAAGAACAGAAGAGGCAAGTAGCTTACCAGAGAAAAATGCCTTTTCTTCAAATTTTTGCTTCACAAGTGAATTTCAGTCCCTGCTTTGATTGGGATGGTGGACCAGACAACTTCCAGACCTCACTTTCAACCCAAAATCTTTTGTCATCCTAACTTGGTGGTGTTGTCTTAATTTCCCCCACCCCTTTATTGCTATCTTTCATACAACACACTATTTTCTTTCGAAATCCATAGCTCTCTCTCTGATCTGTTTCCTCAATACTTTCTCCATGACCCATCTAGGGGCCAATGGAAAGTTATAAGCATAGTTACTTTTAATACTAGGTCATCCTTGTCATCAAAATGTACCCTATGCTTAGCACCTAGGCAAAGGTGCTGGATGTATCAGTTAAAGGTTCTGACAGTGCAAATGCCAAGAAAGGAAAGTTCTCTTTCAAGTTTTGTTTTATTAACCCATTGCGTATTATCAGTGGAAACTCAAGAGTATTCCACCTGCTTCCTCATTATTGTCCATAATACACCATTGGACAATATATTATTGTCCAAAAACACCAACTGTTTTCTCTTCAAGCACAGATTCCTATCCAAGTTCATAAATTACCTTTTACAGGCTTTGACTTGCTCAGTTTAAAAATGCAGAAACACTTTCATGCCAGAAAGGGGGAAATGCCACCCCACTGCATCTGACCCCAGCATTCCGCTGTCTTTGTAAAGATTTTGAATACTGGATCTAGATCTGAGGTGTGAAACACTGTTTTATTTTAAATGGGTGTAAACAAGTGATTATAACAGGTGCAATCTTTACTTTTACATAAATATTGTGGTCATTCCGGCAGGAGAGGAGATCTTTCTCTAGATGTTAGCTTGTCTCTTTTTTATTGCAAAAGTGGGTTGAAATGGTGTAATTTTTTTAAAACAAAATATCTGTGAGTTTGCTTATAGGGAAAATAATTCTAAGGAAAACTAATAGGATGTTGTTACAGCAGTCTACATGGCAGAACTTGTACACTTCCCAACTCTAAGGAAGTCTGTGAAATTTTGCATTTTATTCATTCTTTGTCATTTGCAGGGTTCTCATGAATACAGATGTTCTCTTTTTGGATGGGGAAAATGCATATTTTGATATAGATAAAAACCCCAAAAGTTTTGATACACTTCTATCTATCATTTTTATTTCATGTGATACAATTATTGAAATGCGAAACAGAAGCAGAAAGGAAGGTGTTTCACAATAAAGAAATTAGCCATACATTCAGGAAACACACAGTTTTTTTTCCCCACCCCCTTGTTTCTAGCACACCTTTAATCCTGCCTAGCCATAACGAAGGAAAAGAGAAAAATGAGGACATAAGCTTATACAAAGACAAGTTTTCCTGGCAATATCCCTTGTGTCCACGGGAGTATGAAGGTTTTTGTGCACTGGTTTCTGGTTGTCACTGTGACAGCGTGGAGGGACAGGCTGCAGCTCATCATGACGCAGGCAGAGCAGCTCCAGCCATGCCCACTCCCCAACAGCGATTCCATAAATGCAACTGGCATTTCAAAAACAAATACATCCAAGAATTGGAAAGGACATTTGTCATGTTTTTAGAAGTTTAATTAGACTTGAGTCAAATAAAGTCACTATACACCTAGATATTTGGAAGCACAACCAACCACACCACTTGTAACTGTTTTAATGACTCAAAACTCTTCAGTAGGAGTGCAGAGGCCCATCAGACAGTCGACAGCATACACATTTTATCAACTATAACTGGTAGCAATGTGCTCATTCCCAGGATATTTTGGCAACAGATACAGAAGCTAATGGCTTTACGCTCTGTCTCAGCTCTAGCATTAAGACATGACTCGTTAGGCTTTTTGTTAAATATTGTCCAAGTTGAAAGCTAACATGGGAAAGCACCAATGTAAAGCGTTAAACACATTCTTCCTGTCAGAATCAGTGACAGCTTTGTGAGCATTTTATCTGAAGAAGGATTTAGCCAAGCTGGGAAGGAAAACTATGTTGAAGTTTTGCTAAATTTTGTCGTATTTTCTGTTTGAATTCTCAGATAGCCTAACACACAGAGCAAGTTTTCTTTCCTGAAAACTGGTCTGAGTGCATGAGGCCCCACTCAACATGTAAAAAGGAAAGCCATGAAGCATAAAAGTGATCAGTGTCAGAGCAGTGGTGAGGGAAGCACTAGGGGCTAGTTATGCAGTGCAGAGTGTTGTGATACACGGGGAAGGGAGACACACTAGTGGAAATCCACTGGTGTTCTCATCCGAGCATTACATTAGATGCATTGACAGGAGCAGACATGGTGATTTATCTGGGAGAAAATAGCCTGGTAGTAGATACAGAACTCAATTTCATTAAGATAGAGATGCATATGATATCCTTGAGGCAGGCAATGCAGAATATAAAATAGATCTGGAAGAAGCACTGTCAAGTCATGTTTAAAGGCAGTAAAAAAAAAAGATGCAATTGAAAATACTTTGATAGAGCAGAGATTTGATGATGTGACCCTTCAGGCTTAAGAGTATTAAAATATGGTCTAAGATGTATTAGTTCTTTGTGTTAGCAAACCCAAAAGGCTTACACTTATTCATTAGATGTTCCAGCAGATGTAGTGAATGCAAACTTAGTGGGCCCTTTGAAGAAGTATCTGACAGGATGGGTTTTCTGGCTTCCTAAGAAAATCACCCAGAGACAGAAAAACTAACACTGATGTCATACCACTCATTGGATCACAGTTCCATTGACCCTAAAGTAGTATCACAAAGGTGAGGCTAAGTAGGGAAGCAGGGAAGAGGAATGCAGTTGGATAAAAAATTAACCCATTATGGAACGTGTGGTCAGAGTCACAAGGTATTTTAGACCATGATCTATGCACATCAAGGGTTAACTTCTTTCTGCAGCTACTGGTTGAAATGAGGAGCATAAAGTTGCTTCTACAAAGACTGTGACTGATGAGCATTGACCTTTGAAGTTTGACTAAATTGATTGTTTCCTGATATTTATTATTTAGCATTTATTGGCCAAAAAAGAAAGATAAAATGCCTGGTTGCTATCTCAAATTAGTGAACACTCCCAACTTCAGAAAATACAAAAATTTTGTGAAAAATTATCAGGCTTTGGTCAATAGTAGATTTTCATATCAAACTTTTTTTTAAAGAAACAGATTAATATGGAGCAGGCATTATGCAGTTTAAAAATAAATTTCCTGTTATTAGAGTAGATCACCATTACAGGATGTTTGCTACGTAGCATAAACCTTTGGGGATAACAATCATATTGGACAGAGAGCAGATTGTGACAGCAATAATAAAGTGAACAGCACAACAGTGTGGGAAAAGCAGAAGAAAGAAAAAACTACTGCACTCTATATTCTTAACAGAGATTCACATTGAGATACAGGCTTAAGTAATTATAAGAACTGAAAATGTTTTCTCTTTTTTTCCATATACTTCCCTGGTCTGCTAGAATACAGAAAAGAAAACACACTTTTAGGGATTCATTTCATTGTACTTTATTTTTTTCCCAATCTGTACAAGACTCAGAATCCATGTGCAGTAGTGACAAACACTCCATGTCATGCTATTGATCAGTGCTAGCATATAAATCCACCAAGTCAACAAACTAAATGCCAAGCCCCTTCTGAGAAAGCCTGAGAGGAAAGCTGAATTGGATGCCAGACCCTGAAAATATCTTGTTTGCTCTTGTTGAACACGGAAGACAAGAGCATGAACACTCCACACAGCCTGGCTGCCTCCAGCAACAAAATATGAGCACATAGCTCAGGTGGCTTTTAATATTGCTGCAAAATTTTTAGTCAGAGACAGTCACAGCAGAGCAGGACTCCATCCATGCAGGACTTTAGAGAGCTATCTCAGCAGCTTGACTTGAAGCCAGATGCAAACAGGAAACCGGTACAGCTGTTTGTGTCTGCTGATGTACTTATTTTATCTGGGGCTTTATTTTACATTCATCACCCCAGTATCAGGGCACTTTTATTCACAGCATCTAAAACAATCATGTACAGCAACTCAGGTTTCCAAAGGGCTCTCAGAGGTATCTTAGGAAAAGCACCGTGCAATAGTCAGATCTGGGATCTTGGAAAATCGAGACAAAGATTGCCCAGTGTCACAGTTTCTATGAGACAGTTGTAAATGAAAAGGGTCCAGCTGCAGTGTCAAAGCCATCTTCAAAACACAACCTTTGGACCTGCTGTGGAACATCCAACACTCTTCCATAAATCTGTGACACACTCTAGAAGTTTAATCACCCGCCACCTTCTAATACAATATTGATACCACAAACACTTCAGGAAAGTGAATTTGGCCTTTTTTCATGATAACCTAGGGGTTAGTGCAGTGCAGGACACTGTCTGGATGAAAGTTTTGGGGTTCAGTAATAAAATTTAATCAGGAAGGACTGTGTCTTCTCTGGTGTGAGTTTCTGTCACCTCAGGCGATGCCTTAAACAAATGGAGGAGGAAGGCATTGACATAGGTTCAATAAAAAAATTATGCAGCTCTGTATCTCCTGATTGAGGACCACTTAATAATTCCATTATCTCTCTTGGTATCTTCATTTTGAAGTAGCATTGTTTGGGAAATTGGAACTCTGTTCACTCAAGCCTGGATGGTGACTGGCCCATGGACAGGTATTAAAAGAGAATGAAGACCTTTTAGACCAAACCTGAGCTCCCTGTCTTTGGCCAGCTATTCAGGGATACTGCTCAGGCCAGGTAGGAGACGGAGGAGCTGCATTCTTCAGATGTTCCAGTGTCATTATTTCAGAGACTCTGAGCTGAGCAAGGCAGCCTTAATGACACAGCCCCTCCAACATAATCCAACACAATACATTGGTGTTCCAAACCAAGAAAGAACCTTTGCACACACTCTGTCATCCTAGGGTTGTCTTCTGTTATTGCCAAACACCTCATTGTGTTTTCTTGACACAGGGTTTAGTGTTTGCACTAATAAAACATTATCACGCCTTTTCTCAGAAACATTCTCATAGCAGCAGGGTAAAACCAGTGTCACTGATTTTATACTAGGCCAGAAATACTGTTTTAAGGGATGAATCCCTTGCTGACTGTGACACATCAAAGTGCTGATGCAAGGGCAGGGGTCAGTGGGTTGGATTCTCCAGTCCATCCATGATACTCAGTTATTTTCTGCTGTTGCATAAAAGCTGTAACTTGTTACTTGGATTTAGTTTCCTCTGTAAGGTCCAGATGCCATCTCCCTGGGGCAGGTTGTCCTTGGGGCATTACCAGGAATGGGAGGGGTGGTGATGAACTCCATGCCTACCTTCTTCCCAGTTGCCTAAGCCAGCTGTGCTTGTACTTTCTCATCATTATAAAACAGTTTGAAGTGTCTTTTGCTTTATGTAGGCAGTACCCAGCATGGACAGAATGAAACACTGACCTTTGCCATTCTGTTCTCATAACTTGCAAATGAGCACAGCTTAGCTGGTCCAGGAGCCTGGCCAACATGTGACAAAAGAGAATGAGGAGTTAAGTGTTCCCTTCCTCTCCCAACTATCTGAAATTCATTTGGCCACTCCATGGCTTGAAGCCACTGCACCTGTGTGTGTATCCCAGGGGGTCACCGTGGCTTGTCTGCCTCAAAATGTCAAAAAAAAATCGGCAGATCCTACAGTGGGAAAATGAAGAATAACAGAATCTGCACCACTGGATTTTCATTTTGTATAGTAAAACACTATTTATTTTCCTTTAATTATAGAGCAATCACGCTTCTCTGAAATAGGGCTTGCAGATTTCACTATAACTTCTCTCCTAATTGGATGTTTGTGAATGTAAAGGTTTCTACCATGACTTGCGAAATGAAACAAAAACATAATTTCTACATTAATTTAATTCTTCTATTTCCAACCATTCTCTCACAATCAGGTTTCCTTGATATGCTTAATCTTTTGCAATGGTTTCCATGGCAACTCCTCTTCATTGTGGTGACACCAAGGACTTCAGTAATCATGAAGCCAAACTTTGCCAAGGGATTGGCTTTTGCCTTTTTCCCGCTGGCTCTGCCACAGCAGCCCCTGCCTGCTTCCTCCTGTGTGCACCACCTTCCCCACAGGCACACTGAAAGGCAGGGGCAGGAAGCACACAATGGCATGTTATTAAGGTTTCATGATTAGTGCAACACACAAGGCTGCCTTTTCAATGCCTGTTACACATTGTTGTTTACTGCTGCATTCCCAGTAAATCCCCATCAGAAAGGTGAGGTTCTCATAGCTATTCATCCTCAGAAACACAAAATGTTATGCTGGCAAAGCAGCACAGCCTTTCTCCAGAGCACAGCATCTCCTGCCTGGTGTTCAGTTACACAAAGCAGCCTCCTCCGTTCAGCTCAGTGCCTCAGCCGTGGGGCACAGTGCCTGAGTGATCCGTGCTGCACTGCACACATCCATCCCAGCCTTACAGAGACACAAAGTCAACTCCTGCTGTACAGCACAAACCCATGGCTGCAGTTTACAGCTGTATGAAAATTGCTGACACCGGACTGGGGTGGCTCCAGCAGAGTTTGGTTATACAGTGCAAGAACTGTACGTTGTTACTCTAATTTCCTTCCTACGGTTTACCTCCCCCTCCTCCAGACCAACCAGCTCTGAGGAATGGACTATGTGACTGGCAAATCAAATATTATTATTAATCGCTGTAATTACTTTTCTTGGCCCAATTGCAGAGCCTGGGAAGCTAACCACAGTCTCTAGAGTACAACCTTAACTACAACATGTTTCTGAGCCACCATTACCTCATTGTTAGTCATGTTTAACCAGAAAGAATTGTGAAACTTTTTTTTCCCTGAAACCTCTCAAACCACGTACACTGCACAGATCAGCGTGAGAATCTCTACATATATATCTCTGTGCTTCCATCTAAACACTGACTTTGCCAAAACCTCAAGTGTCTGGTTCAGGCTGAGGGATAGAGAAGTATTTTTTCTTCCCCTAGTCACAAGTAGTGCGAATGGTTTAACAGCAAGGATAATTTTCTATTTTTGAATGCATACATGAGGAAAAATGTCCTCTTCTGAAAAACAACAGTCACAGGGTAATTAATTGATGACTACAAGTTCACCAAACTGAAAATGTATTGAAAAATACTGTGACTCTCAGGACAGTCTCAGCTTCTCCTGTCCATCACCAGCTCCTCATGCTCAGCCAAGGCATGAAAGGCCAAGACATGGTCCCAGCACTTGTTCCTTGTCCCAAGTATTCCTGCACAACCCGTGCATCATTCTGCGCAAGCATGTAACTATCCCAAAACCTAATTTTTTTGAAAATTGTCTCTTGACTCAGTGAGTTGATCTCACCTTGCCACCATACACGTGCTAGTATCAGCGAGAGGAGAGGAGCAGGAGTAAGTCTAGGTGGGGGCGAGGTGGAGGAGACCTTTTGTTTCAGGCCTCATTTTATGCATTGTTTTTCTTACATATTTACTATACTGTGTATTACTTAAAAGTAAACACTTTTATACAAAAGGAAAACGTTTGTCACTGCACCTTCTACCCCTAGAACATCAGAATCTTTTCTTAGATCAGTCTCATTTCCTTTCTGCAGGGACTCGCAAGACTGTTTTACAGGTAGAAATACATCTATGTTTTTCTACTGCACAATCTGACCTGAGACAGATGAAACACTCAAACCTGCTTTTGGCTTAAGCTACAATTGTAGCCTGAGGTTTTCTATATTATAACAGAAAAATTACAGACATGTGGTAACATCACAGCCTTTCTCAGCCACCCAATGAACGTGGTTGCCATATGGTTATGAAAGTGACTGGCATTTTTCAGCCTCTGCTCTTCAGCAAAATGCTGCTTTACAGTCTGAACGGAAAGGGCCGATGATTATAGAGCCAGCTGGGTGAGGGAGAGGGAGGGAACAGTTCAGATACATTTTAGCCAGCCTTTCTTAGCAATCATGATCATCATCAAGCAGGAGGAATTCTAGTTTTCATTGTCTTTGTACAGGCAGGGGTAGGCAGGTTAGTGGTAATTGCTAGCTACCTGTGAGCACTCAAATTAAAACTCAGCAGCCACTTCAGGCTTTTTCAGGACTTCAGTGTAATGGCAGGAGGATGCTGCAGAGGCAGAGGAGTGCCCACTGTCCATGGGTAAAACCAACTGATGGGAGGGCAGAGAGACGTCCTGGCCAAAGCAGCAAGGCAAGAACAGCTTAGTCCTTCCTGTGGCACTGCCTTGCACCCATGGCCAGCCACCCTGAGGGAGAAGCCTGGGGCTTTGCAATTGTTTGAATGGCAGAAGAGCTACACTTTCAGTGTTAAGGCTAATATGTAGGAGAAATGCAGCCACCATCAGCAGAGAGTTACGAGCAGAGAAAAGGCACACGGTTCTGCGCCCAATGTAGTGAACTCATTCATGCACTTGCTACAGGTGCCTCTGTTGGGGACTCTGAACTCAGTGCAAAAGGTTGCTACTTTTTCCCCAGTAACAGAGAGCTCTACTGAGCAATCAGCTGTTCAAAACAGCTCTTACTGCCACACTTGTGTACTGTGCTGCCACTGTGCAGTGCAGCTTGTGTACTGTGCTGCCAGGCCCACCTGAGTCCAGGGTGGCATGGGACGTATGTAAAAGTGGTGGACAATCATCCTTCTGTGAGAAAGATGTATCCGCAGAGGAGACAGAGCAGTAGTTCCTGTGTGCATAAGGGACACTGAAAAGACTTGGATTAATTATTGTCAAAGAGCAGGTAAACGACACTAGTGAGAATTTTCATGACTACTTAAATGGGACGAGAAAATGTGCAAGTTTGACCTTTTGCAAAAAACAATGTAGAACTGAAAGTTTATTAATGGTCCTTCTGGCCTTGACCATTTTACAGCTGTAAATATTACTATTTAGTTTCTAAAGCTTGAATTAAAACATCATGATTGCTTATAGGAAGAATGTTTTTGTAATTGTTTACAGGTAGGAAATGTTATATGCAAGAAGAGAACTTAATGCTGAAAATCTGGCTCTAGAAAAATTAGTAATGAATGCTCCAGTTAATATTTCCCAAACATTTCTCTGTTGCAATGTTGGCCAAGCTTTTCTGTTTTAACAGTTGCATTTTGGTGAGGCACCCATAGAACTACATTTTGCCCTAAAATGGAACTTTTGCACAGCAGAAGAAACCAGCTCTGACGTTTTTATGATCCCCAAACACAGACAGCCATTCAGACTACAAATACAGGAGTTGTCATTCATACAGTCCTTGCTGCTGTTTTGGTTTGGTTTTCTGCCATAACTGTAAGGGGATCTTGCCCTTAGCAAGTTCCCTGTCTAACAAGATTCCCAGCCAAGACCTCGACCATGGCTGGGAGAGCATTTTGTGTTCAGGCACCTCTGATTTGAAGAACCTTGCTGTAAATTCACAGCATCCAATTCTTGGCTATTTCTTTTTTTTTTGATCTTCCCAAATCCTTACAGACCCCCAGTGAGAGGCTATGTGCATTCAGCCGGTGCATGCCTTGAGGAAGATTTCTCGCAATTTCTCTTCCTGTTTTCCTTGAAATTCCTGCTAGGATAAGTCAGTGGGAAGACTGACATCAGAGCACATCACCAGAAAAGAGTATTCTTTGTTTTTTCCTCAGCCAGTCATGTTGGCTGTCCTCAGTGTCTCCAGTGAAGGCAGAAGGGAAGCTGCAGGCACCTTATGCTGCAACTTCTCTTTTCCTCCAAGGACTGTCACTTTCAGCTGCCCTGTGCAGGGAGGGAATCCAGCCCATTAACTAATTTATCAACATTTACATTGCAAATATTGTCTAATTAAATAATACTGCTTCTTTAGCCTTTACTGCATATCTCTAGCGAGAGTTTACTAGCTGGATAAAAAATCTCAAAGGAGCTTAGTAGTTTACTTTTCCAGTCACTCATTCCATTTGGTGTTATCTGTGTTTGTTTTTTCTCCTCCACCTACAGATACATAAGGCAATGAAAACAAGCTGCAAATCCACGTACTTGCATTTGGAGTCTCTGATCCTTAAGACAAATGTACAGTTATTAAACAGTTATCAGACACTTACAATCTAAATGTTGCTAATGGATTTTTTTTCTTCTTCTCCTTTCCACTCTTCATAATTTATACAAATTTGTTCACAGAAGTGCAGCTCTGTCTGATGCAGCAGCATAAAGAAACTAACTTACCTGAAGTAAAATAATAACAGATCTTTGGGGAAATCCCACCATGAAAGGAGCCAAGAGTAAGGAAAGCAAAAGTTTAGGAAGCTGGACTGAAATGAATCCAAGCAAAACATGCCTACACCAGCTACTTCGTTTCAAAGGAGGCAGGTGGCAGGCTTATGTCCTCCTGTTCTTCAGCTGCCCATTTCCTTTTGTGGTCATTTTTCATATGAGTCTCTTCCTTTTCTTGCAAGGCAAAATCTGAATATATTCTTTCTGTACTGTGCTTGCAGTTTCCAACTCAGCTTACACATAAAATAATTCAACCGCAGCTTCCTACATTCCAAGTTTATCTTGCTTCTGCAATCGCTTTCCTCTCCTCTCTTTTGGATACTTCAGCATCAGGAGGATGTGGGCAAATCAAAGGGAACTGAGACAAAACAAGCTGAAGTAATTAAGCGACTGAATGAAGGCACATTGAAATCTGGGTAATTTATGACATAGTGAAATGCAATATCTGTCCAACATTCATTTATTTGGCGTGAAACAATAACTGAAAGATTCTATCCTAGACTCTCAGTGTCTTAGCATGCTGTCAGCAGTACAACTCAATCACAGATGTACTGAACAATCAGTTCAGAAGAGTTCAGTCAGTCAAGCACATACAAAAATCTTCTTCTGCTTTTTCAGGTCCAGGAAATACATGTTTATCTCTTTTTTTTTTTTTTTTTTAATTCTATCAAGCAGTTCTTCTATGTGGCCAGAGGTGACGAAATTCCAGTTATTTGAGACCATAGGAAAATGAAGTGTACTGGCATCTAAATATTGCAAGAATTCAGGAGGGAGAACAAACACTGACAGTAGTAACTGAAGGTATAACTGGGGCTGGACTAAAGGAAAAAAATATCTCATAAGAACATCAGAAACTCAAATCTTAATGATGAGATAATCATCACAAATAGATGTAATTTGTCATGAAAATATTTTCAACTTGAAAATTTTAAACTGGAAAAACTGAAATTATAAATACTATGCAGGATTTGCTGGTACATTACAGTTATTTCTGTTGTTTTTAGCAGCACAAAGAAAGGTCAGGGTGGACAAATACTTAGGTCAGTGTGATCATTCAAATGACTACTCCATATGTAATAAAAAATAAGGTCCATAATTTGCCAAAGGATAAATCCAACGTCTTAAAAGTTGTTCTTAGCTCTAGGTCATTTGCTTTACTATGACTGCATAATAGCAGGGGCAGAAACAGATGAGGCTCATGTCTTCAGACAGAGTACATATATTTTGGATATACATGTTCAGCTCTGAGGACAAGGAAGCTATAATGCTATTGTAATTACGGGTTGTGTAAGCCTTGTTCAGCTTTATGATACACAATATGCACCTATGTAGTTGGATAATAAAAAGTTGTGTCTTATTTGTGAAAAACACCTTTTGCTTCAGCCTAGAGAGAGACTCACAAGAACATCCTTTCAGGTGGTCTTGCAAGCACTCATGCTGCACCTCAGTGATACAATGCACTCCTGCTGCATTGTATCTTAAGGCAGTGCCATTGCAGCACAGAAATCTCAAGGAAGAAATGAGTCATATCTATAAAAAGAGAACCTAAGCCAACTGTTCCATGTGTTGCAGAGCTAGTGAAGGCTTGTTGCCGTTGGATTTGTATCCTGTGTTCTCCAGTATCACCAGTAACCCTACATTTCTTCTTGATCTCACACTTTCACATCCCTAAATCTTCCCCAAAAGTCCAAGCCCAAACCACTAGTGTGTGGCATCTCCCAGTACTACCATGCCATGTTCCTTCATTAGCTGCAGCTGCTTTCCCTGTCTCTGCACCTGCTGAGATGCTTGGTGCTTCCAGAAGCTTTCCTCATCTTTTCTGCTCCCCATGATGCTGCTCTGTCTCTCCACCCTTGCCTCACAAAGTGGGGATTGCCCACTACAAAAGCCTGAAATATTTCTTTTTATCACTGAGGAGCCTTTACCAGACCTTGCAACTAGGCAAGGGATGGAGGAATTGATAGTGCAGGGCTTCATTCTCTTTCACTGTCAACAGCTCTGTGGCCAGGAGCCCAGACAGGCAGGATGGCTCTCTCACTACCACAGCATAGCTGAGAGCAGGCTGATCTGGGCTGAACTGTCTCTTCTGGAGAGGATCTTTCTACACTGGTAAACATTAAATTTGAATACACTTCATATCTCTGAGAGATTTAATCCTTTTTTCAAATTTGTTAAACTTTCATCACAACTTCTAAAATTCCTGGGTGAAGACATGAGTAGATGGACAGATGGACAGGGACAAACAGCACTATTTGCACATCTCACCACATTTCACTAGACAACCAGGGTAAGAAGCTAAGAAGTTGAAAAAGCAGCACTGCCTCTATCTCACCAAAGCAGCTACTGAAACAATATAGGATTTGTCACCCCAGATTCTCAGAAAAAAGGCTTACTTCCGTAATTAGTTCTACGCTTGCTAGACCAAAGCATGAAATCATATATTTCTGCTACAACTTACCTGGATGTCATTGTCTCCTAATTTTCTTTTTCTAATTTCCTCCACTGAGGAAACTCAGATACACACACACACAAATGTGCACACCTAAAATGCCTATGTCTCACTTGCTTGGTCAGTAATTTAGCATAGTTATTTAAGAACTAATTGGAGATTATTTTCTTTTCCTCAGGAAAGCAAAACTATTTTCAACATCATAAAAATTTTAAATAATCCAGGTTGGCAATTTAAAGTTATTACTGGATTCATTAGAGCTTCAATATCCTACCTACTGCTGAGCTGCTGACAGGACGAGATT
This sequence comes from Vireo altiloquus, assembly GCA_013396875.1. NCBI lineage: Eukaryota > Metazoa > Chordata > Aves > Passeriformes > Vireonidae > Vireo > Vireo altiloquus. The sequence goes on from VZRF01008083.1 coordinate 1,338,222, forward strand.
TAGCTGAAATCAGTGGATCCAATTAGAGCCAGGGGTTCACACATTGAGCACTTCCAGAGTACAAATTATTGGTGACATTTCTAAACAGTGATTGACACTGAAGCCAGCACAGGTTTCCTATACTGCTATGGAATGGCATTAAGAAAAGGAGTGAACTTGGTAACCTTTCCATGGTATTGGGAAGAAAAATCAACTTCCACTTATTTGTTATCCTTCATTTTTCAGCATGGACTTTATTTTTTTCCAGAACAATTGGGTAGTCCCAACATAAATCAGGATTCTAAGTTGTATTAAAATTCATGAAGGCTGTGGTTGCAAAAGGGCCACCTTCAGACATGTGGATTGTTAGATTCACCTTTGTGCAAAAAAACCAGCCTACTACACAGATACGAATAGTTGCTTAAGTCTCTATTATTAACCCACTATTGTGAAAAAGAATAGTTGAGATGGTGTGTGTTTATTCATTTTAGTCTCTTATACAATGATTTCTTCAGAATGTTTTTCTAATCTAATTAAAATTCATTTTGGTATGTCATTTATTAGCCCAACTGATTCCCAATTATGTCTCCCTACAAACCTTGTCTCTGCTAGACTATTATAAGCGCATTCCGAATATAAATAATTAATAAGACAAGCGTGCCTTTCTTATCGTGGGTTGCATGTTATCAACAGACCCACAATTCACGTTTGGTGCTGCAATCACTTTGCTTCCAGCAGCCACTCAAGCATCAGTCCTTCTGGTTGCTATTGCAAGGGAACAGTTTAAACCATCCTGGATGTTCTACATGGTAAGATAAGAAGGCATGTATGTGTGAGAAGTCAAGGTCAGTTATCTCAGTGTGGTTTTTCTGTTATTGGTATAACAAATTGCTAAAAATTTAGGCCCTGATCTTGTAATTATTTTGTGTGCAAAAATCATACGGACATCAAAGTGAATTAGTTCAGCGCAGAGAGGGAGTGCAAGATCAGGCATCCAGCAAAGTGCTTAATACTTCAAGTGTATCGTTCTTCACAATACTGCTCTGTCAAAGTAAATGAAGCAGAGTAATGTACATTGGGGAAAAAAAATCAACCAATTCCATTTCTGCCTTCCCCATATAAATAAGTACTAAAGATTCTAAGACATGAAATAAAGCCCTAAGGACTAAAATCTGATTGGTAAAATTTTGCCTAAGGTGTTGTAATAGACACCACAAAGTACATGTTCAGTCACTGAGTTTCCTCTACATTCCTCATTATAGCTGCAACTGGCTGAATTATTCATTAGAGATAACACACCCTGTGAATTTATCATAATATTATTTATACAGTAGAAATGATCACCTAAGGCTGATGGCATTTGTTTATGTTTTCCACCTTATGGCCCAAACTTTATATAGCAGGGACGTATTTCTCATTTGCAAACTGGCCAACAACAACAGTATTAATAATAATAACAACAACAATAATACTAATACTTTCTGCTCTAATCTGCAAACGAAGTCTCATTCTGTCTGAGTTCATGAAAACATCACTCTTTGTGAGTATAAGCAAAGAAAAAGTGGTTTTAAGTTGCGTCAATTGCTGGTGTATTGCAACAGAAACTCAAACTAAGATGCTGCTACCAAAGACATAATTGAAAAGCATACAGAAAGGCTCAATAAACCTGCATGCAATGCTGCTGTCAATCGTTTACCCCAAGGGAAGTTGTGTCCTTCACCAACAACAGAGATGAGGAACGTCTGTCAGTCATGCACAGGAGTCCCCATCTTCCCTGTCACTCTGTGTAGTCTGTAGTGCTACAAAAAATGTTTCAGAAAATTCTGTTGGTCTACTCCTAAAGCACCTTGCTGTGTTAATCCTAAAGTGTTCGCAGTGTACGGTCACAGTCTTTCTGGATCAGCCAGAACAATGATCCTGTCAGTGGAACAGCAATATTGATCAGGGCTCTAAGATGAAGTAGTTGGGTCCATATTTAGTTAAAGCCCAGGTTTACCACTTTCTTCCCCATTTTTGTAGCTCAGAGGCTTGGTCTCTGTGGCCTAGTGGATCTCATAGTATCGTGTGTTCAATATCCCCTCTATAATGTTTTCTATTACAGCCTCCATATATATCAGAGAAAATACCTTTGGTTTTGTCTTCAAGCTTTTTGCAAATTTGACTGACTCCCAGTTCTCTCCTTCAACATTGATGTACTTCCTTCCTTATTCCCTTAAAGACCCTTATGCCCACACATTCCTGGCTTACAGATCCTGGTTACAAAGATCTCTCACGTGGTAGTTGACTGTAATCTTCTATATATAAATATCCTGAGAGAAAACAGAGGGGGGGCCACCAGTATCTTATTGCTCAATATCCACCATTCCATCTGGGATGCATAACATTCCTAAACACTTTTGTTGCCTAAAGATGCTTCCAATCTTCCTAGCTGTAGCTGCATTACAGAACAAACAAGTTCTTTACTGCCAGAAAGTCCAGCCAAAAGTAACTGTCCCACAGACTCTTGGTTGAACTGGGACCAAACAGTGGCCTGAGAACTCTAACACAGAACTCTGCAGTTTCTGACCACTGCTGCAACTTTCAGAGGTTGTGTCTGTTAGATTATACGTTTCCCTTCTCAAATCCCAGTAAGATGTGCATGTTTAAAAGATATGTTGTTGTTACAATCTACCTTAAGCTAGGTTATGTTACCTACCTTAAGCTAGGTTATGTTACTCTACCACCTATCGCCGCTAAACAAGTACTAACCCTACAAGAAAGACCTGCCAAGCTGCCAATAGGAAAAGAATACTTTCTTATCCAGCTTTTTTCTCATATTCTGTCACATTAGAGTGGCTGCACAACACAATCTCACTACAGAGCTCTGCTGGGGGCTATTTGACTTCTGCACTGACCATCAAAATTGTCTTCGGCAAACTCCTGAAGCATCTGCTCTTTCTTCTCCCAGGAACCACCTGTGCTCAGTTGGACAGGCAGAGGTTTCTCTGGTTTGCTCAGGCTTGCACCCAGAAGACAATAAGGAAAGGCAGAAAATAGCCTTTTCTGGCTCACTTCCTTCCCCTAACACATTCCAGACCCCACCATTTTCATTTTAGCAGCACCTCCCCTCTCCTGATCCAGACAACAGAAATCACTGCTGGACATTTCACATTCCTCGGGAGACCTCTGCACCAAGGCTTTATGCACAGAAAAATATTCCATTCTAGGATAGAAGTAAAGTCCACAGGGCCAAAGAGATATTCTGTTTGTCCAGTTTCTCTAAATACTTGAAACACTGGGCCAATCTTCATCTCCTAGGTTCTATTTCTCCTTCCAACATGAGAGTTCATCTTCCCAGGTCACATACAGGAAAGCTCTGCTTACACCACAGAGACACTGTTACTGCTCCCATGGTTATATTCTTCAGTCTTCTGAGAACAGATAGAAGCTCATACTGTACTCCAAGAGAGCAGCTGCTTTTTTTATAGTAGAATGTATTTGCTTGGCTTTGGCACGGGACTAGCCACATCCTCAAAGTTCACAATCATTTTGGAGCAAAAGCAGAGTTTGTTCCCACAGACCTGCAGCAGATATTCTGGAAATATCCTTCTGATCTGCTCATTCTCCCATGCTTTGTTTTCCTCAGTCTGTGTTTTTTTTCTGACAGTTTCATAATTCTTCTGTGGGAAACCTCCCAAGCCCTGAGACCTTGATTCCAGCTCCAGTATTTTTCCCAGATAATGCCACAGTAAATAGGTTTGTGGAAGTCCAAAGACTCTCCTGCACTTTCTTATTCTAGGCAATATATAACAAATAAAATCCATTTCTCCCTGAAGCTGCATCAGTGTTTAATGTTTCAGAGCATTTCAGTGACCAGAGCTTCAGTGTTTCACTTCTCTCCCTTTAAAGGAAAACAGACAATTGACCCAAAAAAACTGTAGTACTTACTTAGAATTCTGTCACATCCATAATACCTACCCATCCCAAGAATCTGATATTACTATACCTTTTATTGTGCTTATGGATAACTCTCTCCTTTCCAGATCTGTTTTCCTTAGCTGTTAATCCAATAGCATGACTCTGGTGTGGTTGGTCCCCTCACATCCTAATCCCACCAGGCCACATTCTGGACCTATAAAGAACAGCATTCCCATGGCCCAGGAATTAGAAGATCCTTGCAGGGTGCTTAGAGTCCTCTGATTCAGAAAGAAGGAATTAAGGAATTAGGAATTAAGCCTTTCCTCCTTGTACTCATTACGAGTGCAGCCACATTCCCCTATGAATATTATTTCTAATCATACAATCATAGAATATCCTGAGTTGGAAGAGACCCACAAGGATCATCAAAGTCCAACTCCTATGCTTTCCTTCTCAGAGGGTACCACTTACATGGGCAATCTTCTATTCAATGATCTTCCTTGCTAGGTGTGTGATGGAAGAGTCTCTCCGGTCACTGCCTGCAAAAATAAGTTCACTAGTCAGACCAGAACTTTCATATTCAGGAGTTCTGGCACTCAGCAGATTCTTGTAAGAACTGACATAGCTCAATAATTAGGCAAAATATTGAGTTAACCAAAGAAAACCAGCAGTTTTATGGGGGCTTTGTGAGTTAAATAGTGTCAGTGAAGAGACCAAGGGTCTCTTGAAGGGGTGCCAAAGTTTGCAAACTGGGGAAGAAGAGGGGAAGGATGTGCAAGGCACATGAGCCAGAAGCAGGGAGATAGGGGAGAACACAGGGAAATAACCTGTCCCCCTTGTAGCAGCAGGAGACAAGCCAGACAGCTCTGCTGCCCTCTTATCTTCCCCTCTAGATGAATTTTCAGTGTGTTCCCCACCAAGCCTCACTGGCTGAGGCACTGGGAAGAAGCAACTGAGGAAGACTGTGTTAGTAAAGACAAAAGATACATGCTTATAATCCAGCCCTGGGGTGGTCATTCAGCTGCCAAGAAATACCACCTCAGATGTTGTGATTTCACTGTTCACTAAAGCAGTTGAAGGAAAGGCCTGCATCTGAAGGTGTGAGTTAAGTTTCCTTTTGGACAAAAGGTGTGACTTCACTTAATTTGGGCGTGTTGAGGTAGGTGACTTGGGAAGTGCTTTTACACCCCCGTTCAGCGAGCTGTGGTTAGGCAGTAACTGTGCCATGTGCTGTGGAGGTGACTGGCCCTGTACCACATAGAGAAGACAGATTGCACAGCAGGATATTTCATTTTATTGGAAAAGGCTTCTGAATAACAAATACATTAATGGGATCCAGAACCAGATCTTAACTTGCAAACAAGGCAAAAAAGCTACATTTGCTGGGTTGTTTATTTCCAATAAATAATTTAACCTCTTCCAATAAAAAGTTCTGCATTCTGAAACAGAGAGTTGGCTTTGCAGAAATTATTCCTGGTGCAGCATTTGTTAAAAGTCATCTCCACTGGATTCTGCAGGGTAGCATAAGTTTCAAAAAAAGAGTCTGGATGTCCTGTGAAATGTTAGCTGCAAAATCTCAGCTGCAAAATCTCCTCTGCTCTTTGAGCACAAGCTGGTACATAAAATAATGAGAGCTTCAGGCATCTCCTCTCCAAGCTGTAATTTATGTCAATAGATAGGAGGGAATTAGTGCAAAGCATAAATTATCCTTTCACTACAATACTGCTTTCCAAAATTTATATTTCAACAATCCCAGTACAGACCTCAGTAATATGAAAGTCTTTAAAATTATATTGATCAACATGTAATAAAAGAATCCTTAAAAAATAACAACATAAACCCAGTGTTAAAAATACCCACAGGAAAGCACAAGACTTCTGAATATATGCTTACTCTTTCCAACATTTATTTTTCCTTTGTCCATAAAGAAATTCATATTAATTATAAAAATGAGGACATTCCTAATGGGATTTTCACTGCGATGTTACAAGACTTAATTTGTGTGAAAGTACAAACATAAACAAAAGTTTATTCATTTTGTAGGAGTGTGGAATTTGCTTCACGTAATACTCAGGACTTAGCTACAGCTTTGATAGAAATGCTATTTGGTAATTATCTGCTCTTCCCTCAGGGACAAAGTAATTAATTCTGTTCTGCAGTTCACAGCATATTCTGTTTTTACACACATATGAAGGATGAATTTTGGAAGATTATGATCAATAGTTACTTTATTGACAACCAATAACTCATCAGCCTGACAGCTCCATGACTTTTAAAGAAAATTCAGGAACACAGAAGTCAAACTCCACTTCTTAACCTTTTTATTTTTATATTGGGAGAAGGAGAGAATAAATCTACAGGAAAATAAAAATTTAAAATTAGCTTTCATGAAAGAATTAGATGACATTTTGTACATAAACAAAGAAAATACCCCCAAAAAATTTATATTTGTAATAACTCACAGCTAAAGTAAAGCCCATATGTTTCCCCCTATTTGTTGATTTTTTTATTCCTTTTCTTAAGAGTAGAGAATAATTTAAAGTTCAGGTTAGATACAAGTTTAAACAATAAATTTTAGGCATAGGTGAGGAGCTGAAACTCCCCTAAGGTATAGTTAAATGCAGGTGAGTTTTCGTCCATTAGAGAGCAGCTCTGTGTGTTTGGAGTTAAGATGTTCATCACAGCCCACCCTTAATCAGCGTGGTGTGTTTCATACTTTGAAAGAATATGCACAGAAGAAGCACATACCATGTGCTAAAAAACCCAAATACAGAGATCCTGGAGATGCTGTCTTTGTGAAGAGCAAGGCCAAAATGGTCCTATTGGTATTTTGGGCCCAAATATTTATTGGATGCTGCTTTAAAGAAAAAATGCTTTCAGTAATTTCTTTTGCAGATATTTTTTACCTACAATGAGGGAAATCCCAGTTCAGCAGGGTTATGGGGGAAAGGGGTCACCTCCAGGGATTCCCACATAAGATCTGACTCATTCTCCATCCCAGATACCACAGCCCAAGCAAGCCATTTTGGCTAGAGAGTTATGATTTCCTCCATCGATTTTTTATGAACAAAATCTTCTGGTAAAGATTCAGAAATACAACATTGAATTCCCCTTTTTCTGTCTAGCCTATCGCTTGACAGATCCAATGAAAAGCTCGTTGCAAAAAGCACTCCTCTGACCTGGCCCCTACAGGAAAGGTCTCTTCTTCTACTGCATGGGATGTATCCTGTGATATAAACATGACTCTAGTTTCTTGGGGTTCTGTTTTCCCTATTGAAAAATATTGATAATCGTTAGGATAACAGCATTTCCTACCCAACAGGAAAGTTATGTCAACAAATGTATTAGAATTGTCAAAGAATGGAGCCATAGGAACACAAATACCGATGCTGTAGCAAGGAACTAGGAACTTAATGTTCTCAAGTTTTCACTCTCCAAAAACACAGTCATCTCTGAAGCAACTGAAATTCTCATTTATTCCATCAGCAACTAGGAGACTTGGCACCAGACACTTAAGTGGTGCTGGCCTTAGTCAGTTTTTAAAAAGCTCGTGGATGTAATTTGCCAATAAGCCAACAAATAGATGTTTTACAGGAAACTATTCCATTGACAAAAATTAAGTTTAGGAAGAAGGAGTTGGAGGACTGGAACTGGCTGCATTTCACAAAAGTGCTGGCAATAAATCTTGACAATAAAAGGGAATTAAATACTTAAGCCAGAAAAGTGAAATCACTAAAAATAAAACTAGAGACAAATTACATTAATCTCCCAGATCTCATTCGAATATCTGACTGGAAAAATTTCCAACCACAATAGCTACAGCATCCCAAGAGATCCTCATCTGCCCTCACCCATGCAACTCTGCCAATCCAGAAGACAAATAATGAGTGATGTTCCTTTGCTCATTATGTGTGCTTCAGCTTGTGGCCAAGATAAAACACTCAGTGTGCATAAGTAAACAGCAGTTATGTCCAACAAAGATGCCCCTTGAAGACGCTGTCTAGACTCAGAGTAACATTTGTGAAAGAAATAAAACCAACAAACCAACAAACAAACCAGAACTACCATCAAATGTCTAAAAAAGCCCTTCCAAGCCCAGACCACAGAATGCCTCTGTTTTTCCGCACAAGGCACAGCCTGGCTCTGGCAGTGCAAACACCCACTCTTGCTTCAGACAGCCAGGGACTCAGGATGTGAGTACTCCTTGTACTCATCACATGAGTGCTAGCACCTTCTGGTGAAACAAGCCAGGTTCTTCCATCACAACCAGGAAATAAGCATTGTACCAATCAGAGGAGAAACAGAGCATCAACCAGCCTCTATTTCCTTTCCCCTGCCTTCTGCCTGTCTTATCACATATCTCACCCAAGGCCAAAGCACATAACTTGCATTAGGACTGCAGCACGAAGGTAGCCATGGTCTTCCTCTTCCTACTTTATCACTTCTTCTCCTGAACATGAGGTACCACGGAATTTCTCCAAGCACAGCCTCTCCTGCAGCACCCTGGCACGTGTGTTGCCTAGGGTACACATGTCCTGCTGTGTGCTGGATCTCACCATGCTGAACACACCCACTTAACACCACAGGATCTGATCCTCACAGAGCAGCCCAGCACAAAGCCAGTCCCTTACTTGGTTCACACAGCAGCTTCCTCAGGATCAGTTATCACTGCACTCAGCCTCATTAACATGGCCTTCCTTGCCTCTGAGAAGCAGGGCTAATTACTGTGGATGCAACTCTGGCTGATAAAGTCAGTGTCTTGCTGTTCTGGTGCTATTTGTGTTGATACCAGTCTGAGATTACCCACAGCACCCTGTACTGGGCACAGTGAATGACATGAGGAATAATGAGGTGAAAAAACTTTCTTTGTCTTTTTTCATACTTCAGCAAAGGTTTGGGTCATACTTGATTTCAATGCAGGTTGAAGGTTGAGGTCAAGTTTCACTGGGGACAACTCAGCTCTTCCTATCCTAATTGCTCAAGCCTACTTTTCATGATTAATTCTCTCATCAGTGCTTCAAGGTCTTCAGGGATTTTGGCAAAGATGACTGTGTTATCAGCTGATCTAATGTGGCTTAGATGTTCCCATTTATCATGATGCCCTTTCCCTCTCTATTCAAGGTTTTTATAAACTTTTCCAAGCACGAGGTGAATTGTTCCAGTGTGACAGTATCTTCTTGTCTATTCTATTCTTTCATTTGATCTCTTCACTTTTCTTGTCAGTGTTTAAATGTCACTGCAACACACCATTCACAGGCTCTAGGATTCTGAGAAATCCTTCTTCTTATTCAGTGCTCCCCATGCTGACTGTGTCCAGGTTTTTTGTGTGTACACCGTTTCCATTACACACCTCATTAGGGGCGTGCACCTGCTCCCATCAAAGCCAATGGCAGTATTCCCACTTACCTCAGTAAAAGCAGGTTTGGACCCAGTGGTATGCCAACTGATAAATTAACTTTCAGACAAAACCCAAAGAGGTAGGAAATTTTCCAGGATTTTGATTTGCCATTTGAACAAAGGGAGCTATTTGTAATTGAAGTTGTCGATAACTTTTCTGTATATACTAAATAGCTCTTTTGTCTAGCCACTGCTGAAGACCTGAATGAAAATACACTAACATTTTTAATAAATAGAGTCCAGTAGCTTTTTCATAAAGTGAACTACATTAATGCAGACACCATTAACGTTGTAGACTACAACGGCTTAAGATGGAAAGTGGTGCCTTCTTTTTGAAATGAATGGAAGCCCATTGCCAAATGACCAATATTCTCCAAGTAATGTTGTTGTGGTAAATTGCAACTAAATACAATAAAGGAACATAAGGAAAAACATAAAATATTATTTTGGTCTCTGTGATGAAAAAAGCATGTTTTTTTGGGAGGTTTTTTGGGAGGTTTTTGGGGACGTGTTTTGGGAGGTTAGGGACACGAAATGAAAAATTGAGGTTGATATATCTTTCAGATTATTCTACCATGGTTACTATTTTGACATTGTGGAGATGCTTCTTCTATGAGAGATAGAGTGAAATTTTAGCATGCAGTAGTTTAAAACAGAATATAAGCTTAATCTTCCTTTACAGTCCACATCAGTCTCTCTTTTCTGCAACCTAGGCTTCGCGCAAGAATTTAAACAAATCAGGACATATTTGAGGTTGGTTTATAAAATAAAACACAAGACGATCTACATTTCTTCTGAACTGGAGTTATTATATTAAGATAAAATTTTCAGTAAATCAATATCTGGTCAGAATTTTCTGAAAGTCAAAAATATTCTGTACTAGTTCTTTTTGGACTCATGACTGGCTATATTGTCAGTTTTTGATACCAAACACGAATTTCTACTTTCACTGGCTGCAGAACTGTAATATAGATTAATGTCCACTGAGGTATAGTTTGAGATGAAATTAATCTCTCTCATGATGTAAACCAAATTTAAGTCCTAGCCTCCAGAAATTGTTCCATTAATGAATTTCTTCACTAGTCCTTCATCAGAAATAACGAACCCAGCCTGAAAATCTTTAATCAAATTCCCATGGAGCTCATTAAAGAAACTGGAAGTTTCTCTGAGTGAACTATAGGATCAAATATATTCTCTGCTGCTGCAGTGAGTTTTATCCATCAGCTTGCAGCTCCTCTGTGTTGATGATACCTCTGTGTTGCCCAGAGCATACCACGCACAGGCAAAAAAGGCAGCAGAGGTAGAACTGAAGGGAACTCTACTTGGTGTTCAGCAAGTATCAGATAAAGCAGCATAATCTTATTCCTTGTCAGTGTTGTACAACCCCCAGGCTTCCTTCCACCAGAGAATTTTCCCTCCAGACTGGGAGGTCAGTTGCCATGACTGCACATCACACACCTTTCCTCATTGATATCATGCTTCATGGTGTTTACTATGGAGTGATTCAGATTTCAATTGAACCAGGTAAAAAAGTCTGAATCTTAGTCTTCATGATTTGAGAGGTAATAGCCATGGAAAGTATGGAAGAGATCTTCACTCCCTCTGCTAGTCATACCTCTCATTAATGACTTGATTGGTGCTCTGGGAGAGCAAGCATTTTCAGAAGACTGCAGCCCAGCATCCTTAATTTGGTTTTCACAACAAAAGTCACTGAAGTCTCCTTCTCTTTGCTAACAAATACTTGTGGGACACTAAAAACACAAAAGTCCCATGAATCCCCTCTGTAACGCTCCCCACTGTAATTTCCTTATGAGGTTATTCACTTTGGCTATCAGCTGCGCTGATCTTCCTGAGCAACACAGTCAATTTTACCGTGCACTCTACACACAATACACTGATTCCTTGGCTCCTGAGAACAGACTAATTGAGAGGGTGTGCTGTATTACAGAACACGATTTGCTTAAAAAGATTACCATCTAGCTCATTAATTTTACATTACCATACCATGCTTCTATTGACGTTATCACAATGCTTTCTACAACTACTTGCAGTGATCAGAAAAATGCACAGAGATCACATAGCCATTAAGGTGATGAAAAGATTTTTAGAGCTGTTATTATTTATTTATGTTATAGCAATGCCTCCTGGTCTTGGTCAAGATTGGGGCTTGCTGTGCCAAGCCAGAAAATGAGTTCTCTTTCCTGAAAACCTTGGAGTCTAATTACTCCTGGAAGAAACAAATATGACAGAAACAAATAGAAAGAAGGAAAAAATCAGTACTTATGACTTGTATTTAAACAAACCAAATATTTACACATCTGGAGACCTTATGTGCATTTTGTAAATGTATGACATAGAACAGCAGGAGTGAGCAACAACAGAGTGGAAGTGATTGGCAAGGGGACAACTAAGAGAAGACTGGGCTGGTGAGAGTTTTCATCCTGAAGGGACAGCCTGGGATGGTTTTTGAAGGAAAAGAATTCAAAGGCATCAGATAGAATCTGATCTCATCAGTGAAGGCAAGGCTGCAGTGTTAGCATAATTAGATATAATTCTAACTAGTAATGGCAATATTACAACAATTTGGGATTTGTCTTAGACAAGGAACTAGATTAAATGAGTATGAAACAGTGAATGTGAGCATCAGTATTCTAAGGGCTTTTCTGGGAGAAACCAAGGAGATTCTATCGGCAGAAAGTTGAAGGAGCCAGAAGAGTTCCAATGCCAAAGAATGCCAATGCTAACCTGGTCTCAATTAACTATTTCCATTTCATAAAGTATTCTGAAATTCCAAGTAAGACAACCTTCCATTTCAGAATGAAATGTTAAGTAGAAATTGCTGTTGAAAATTCATTGTAATAAGATTCTGCTTGAAAGAATTAAAACATTCCATTGAAAGAAAATGACAGGAAATACTGCAGCACAACCATATGTGCCCAGTACCATCTGAGACACCCACAACAACATTTGGAAGAAGTACAAGCTGTGAGGTACCTGGCATGTCTCTTTTGACTGCAGGAAGTTACAGGAGTGCTGCAGTTTACAGCTGAGTTCAGAAAACTGCTGCCTGCTCTTCCACAGCAGTGGGTTCGAAGCCATGAGATCGCTGGCTCGGAGAGGAACGTACAAGGCTGCCAAACACAGTGTTGCAGCAGTGAATAACAGAGCTGAAGTCCTCAGGGTTTCCAGGCTGTGTGCTGCAGTGGCAGGAGACTACAGCAGCAAGGTTTACCTTTCCCCAGTTCATCACAGAAATCCTTCACAGTGTGCTAGGATCTCCCTGATATTCCCAATTCATCTTTTCCCACTGGTTATAACAATATCAAAAGGTCAAATGGACAACACAACAGCTTTGACCTTGGTTGTTGGCTGTCAGGACAGCGTGGGAGAGCAGCACTGAGGCACAGGCAGTGCTCCTGGGTCTCCTGGGATCCACGATTCATGTTAGGAACTCCTGCAGGCTTCATGAAGAATCTCAACTGACAAGGAAGATCAGCCCAGACTTCAGATCTCACCTGGAAAGCTGATCCAAAGCTCCCATGGTTCATGCACGTATGTCAGGGAGTCTGCAGACTCCCAGGAAATCCAGCCCCAGGGCACCAGCATGACAGAGTTTGTCAAAATGGCAGATTCTGCACAGCACGGCTGATTTGAAGCCTCTGGAAGCCCATAAGATGAGCTGGTAAGAACTCAAGCAGGTTGCTATCAGAAACCCACCTGTGTTTCTCTTGTAGTTCATCAGAAACTACATATTTTTGGAGCACAATCTGGATTTCATAATAGAAATCAGTTGGAAATACCCAATACACTCAAACAGGAAGGTCAAGCAGTGAAGATAGGAGATAAGGAAAAATTAGACCACTTAATCATCTTTCCCCTGTGGGTAGACATTAACAATAAAATATAGTGAAATAACCTGTAAAGGAGCAACAGAAAGGAAATTCATATATTTAAAACTACTATTCATACTTATAGCTTTTTATACTTAAAAAAAAATACCCAATAGCTTTATTGTTCTACAATAAATTCTTCCTGCAGTACAGTCTGGGCCATTACACAGCACTAGCCTACCCACAGTACCTTATATTGGGTTTTGTTTTCCCCTTGCTAGTGTGGTTTCTACTCAGAAGTGATGCAGCTGTAGGGATTCTCCTAGAGACATTTGTCCCTCTGTCTCACAGAAATGGTTTCAATTAGGTTTAATTACAGCCACTGCAGTTTCAGACCAAAGTCTCACACCACGAGTAACTTCTGTTGCAGGGCAGCTAGAATCTGAAAGCTCTACAAGAACAGAAAAGCTGCTGCCACTCCAACAGTATTATTTGCAGTCACAATGGGTGAGTTTCCAAGTCTTTTTTTTAGTACTATTTGAGGCTTATTTGGAGCTTCACTGCTGCAACCTGTAAGCAAGGAAAAAGATTGAGAGAGCAAAAGATGAAAGCAAATCTCCTGAGGCAGACTTTTATCATGAATCTAACCATCTCTGATGCTTTTTTGGAAACCCCAGCTCCTGCTGTCTGTTGATTATAAAGACCAGATTCCTTTTTTCTTAAAAAAAAAAAAAGTTATTATCGCTGACAATTACAGAGAAAAGTCATGAAAAACATGAGTGAAGTGTTCCTGGAGGGCTCCAAGGAAGAGGCAAATAGTTGAGAAGTTATTTCTCTGACAACCTTATTCTAAGTAAAACTCTGGGTTTTGGAAGGACTGTGGACTGTAAATAGGCATCTACAAAGAATGAAGCAAAGTGTAAATCTCATGCTTAAAGGTTTAAGAGTAGGGAGAGTCAATCCTTTAGTGCTGAAAACAGAGGGTCTGGCACAGATGCTGGTGCAATCATGGTTGGTTTGTGCATCTCTTAGTCTGCTCCAAGCTTAGCTTCTGCACAGTGAACATCTTGAGGCAAGGCTTGATGCTTTGGGTACTACTAGGTTTTGTCCTCACCCCAGACCTTTCTGTTCAGAACCCAAAACCTGCTGGGATGGGTTGTGTGGATGTTGTGCTCTAACTCTGTGCTCAAACACAGAAAATGGCATGCAAAAATCTGTGAGGGGAATGCAAATCCACCTCCTGAATAGGCCAGACACATGGTACCCTATTAGGAGCTCTATTTCTCAGGCATCAGACAAGTCATTTTTTTAATTTGTTGATGCCATGTACAGGATCCATATAAAGCCAGGCACAGAATCCAAGAACAAACTGAAAAAGAAAAACAAGCAGCATATGCTCCCAGCAGCGATTGCAGCCACATGGTAATCTTGGCTACTATGCAGAAAACATTCATTAGCCTATTTAACCAAAATTAACTAGGAAAATGTACTCTGCATCTTCTTCCCTCATGTTGCTAAGGTGTATTTTAACATAAGTGTTTTCTAACCAATTTAATGCAATTTTTCCCTGTAAATGGTATCATTATTATCATTATGTTGGGAAAGGTTAGGTCATGATTTTTCCGAGTTCTCAGAATCACATTTTACTTGCTAAAATGCCAGAAAAAAGCACATACTTTAGATTCCCTGAGATGCAGTAAATTAACATCAAGAAATAAAGCAGAGAGCATCCTAATGGACAAAACAGAAGTAATAAACTGTAGTTACAGATAAATACTCTCTCAAATGCTTTTCTTCTCAGTGAAATCAAATCAATGTCCCTGATTCAACAGCAAATATTTTCAATGACCTGACTTGACCATGTCTCACACCATGGCCCTGGCTTTCCCAAAAATAGAAACAAAGGTGCTGTAAGTTGCAATCCTGAGTTTAAGTCACTGACTCAAAATATTGCTTTGCCACTGTTTGCACGCTTCCTCTCCATCTCTAAAATGTGATCAGTCAATTCAACTCTCCTTGGGAGACTTAAAATCTATATGTAAATCTGTATTTACCAACCTATGTACACTTTAGTTGCAAAAATATATATACTTGAATGATGCCTTTTTGTAAAAAGAGCCTTTGAATGACATTTGTTTCACAACCCTGCTGAACAGAATTGAGATGGTTTGTTTCAACAGAGTTGGGGCTTCATCCTTTCCACTTTGACAAACCCACCTGTGTCATAAAAGAACAAAAACCCTTGTGCTGGACCACACTGATGGTCTATCTAGCTCAGAGTCTTTTATCCAGCAGTGTAACAACAAGGCAAGAACAAAGTGACGCTGGCCCAAAATGCAATCTACCAATTTGGAACACACAGCTCCCTTAGCTGATGATGTTTTTGAACTTACTAGACCTCTCACTATATATTTTTGTAGTTCCTTTTTGAACTCCATAAACTTTTATCATCTGCAATATCCTGTGGCAAGAAATCCCATAGCTTAGGTGCATGCCATGGGGATCTTCTCTTTTATGGTGAACTTTTCAACTACTAACTTGTAGGTATAGCTGCTCTTCTCCCCTAGTGCTTCTGCTGCAGGAGATCCATGCCCACTTTTTCTATGCCTCTCATGATTTTATGCATGTTTATCATAGTGGATCTGAGGTGGCTATATATCCACTCAAAGTGCTATGTGGATTGGATTCTTATTTTAAACTTGAATGGGGGAGCTGAGATTGTACATATTACTCAAAGAGCAGATAAAAAACGAATTTATACCGTAAAGTAATATTTTCTGGGCTTCTAAAAATTCTTTTCCTAGCATTTCTTAACACTTGATTTGTTTTTGCTACTAATGAACACTGAGCTGATAACCCACAATTTAATTCCTGAAGTCCTCAGAGCTCATAATTTTATAGGTGAAGTTAGATTTTTTTCTTTTGTACATCACTTTACATTAACTATATTGAATTCTTGTGCCATTTTATTGTCTAATCGTTCAGTATCATAAGGTCCTTCTACAACACTGTATCCATGTGGGCTGCCATTTCTACTACCCTGAATAACAACCCCATCAACAAGCTTTATCACCCCACTCTACTTCCTCAGAAACTGCTTATTGTTTAATCTCTACTGCTTGCAGTTTCAAGTGGTAAGTGGCATGAGTTGTATATGATTACAGCACAGTAAATCTGAAAGGAAAGATTTAGAAGAATTATTGCACAATATTTCTATTCCTTTTATCACCTTTTCCTCTTCCCCATCTGTCCTATATTCTCCCTGTTTGCAACACTCTGCAGAGAAAAAATATATGTTGTTTAAGGAAATTGCACTGGTAGCTGTTGTCTGAAAAGAACATTTGGATAGTTAAAAGGCAAATTCTTTTTTTTTCCTAAGCTTTTTCTAACTGAGCTAGAACCAGGGGTAACACTGAAAAAGAAGTTTGAATGTACATGTACGGAGAATCATCACTTTCTTCATTTAGTGTGATGTTCTGACAGAATCAACTGCAGTTTTCTTCTTACTGTCTGGTGGGCTGACAAGAAGTCTCTCCAAGGCCAGAACAAAGAATGCTCCAGGGATCTGACAGCACACAGGATTTATGTAGCAGCAGACCATCATCCTATTCAGAAGCATTTAGCCAGAGTGGTTTGCCTTGCCTCTACATCCAATTTCCATCAGTCAGAAATGTCTAGGGAGCAGAAGGATTTAAGAGCAGAGGGTAACCTTTGTTTGTGGGTTGGTTTATTCATTCATGACATGCAGGAAGTATGAGTATGTACTTAAGAAGGCAGAAGAAAATATAAAAAGTTGCGTTCAAATCTGACTGACAGCAGATAGTTGAAAGAAGTGTCTTATTTAAATTGTAAGAAATATGATCTTCAGTACTCCTGTTTTCTCTAGGTCTAATGATAATGTTCCTCTTACATTTTGTCCTCCTAAGTCCTCTTTTTAAATATGGGATTTTGACAAAACTTTAACCAGACAGAAAATCTGTAGATGCCACAACTAAGACAATTCATGGGACTCATTTTAGCACTCATCAGGATTTGAAGAAAACAGTGTCTGTCCTTGTTTAACATGCAAAGATTTTGTTTCTTCTGGTTTTGTGGGTTTTTTTGGAGTCTTTGCTATCTCTTTAAGCTGCTTTTCTTCTGGTAAACACATGTATCGAATGACTCCAAAGTTTTCCTAGTGAAGAAACAATCATCCCATTATCCTACATTAATCGAGCCAGGATAAGGTCATTCCCTTCTCGTATAAGGGCTGTGTAAGCTTCATGTAAATAAGGCTATATATGTACATATTATAAAGCCAGTTTATATTTGGAATAGTTCAATGTTTTATGTGACTGACACATAACTTATGATCTACTTACTCAATTACTCACATTTTCTAAAAACAAGCACCTTCACCTCAGTCACACTCACACATTCACCTAACTAGATAATGAAATTTTATGTTATCAAAATTGAGAGAGACATGCCAGGAATTTCACTTGGCTGTGAAGTTTTGTCAGCAGTTATTCAGAGATACTGAGAACCTCATGCTTTCCTTGAGCTTCCCCATGAAGCTGTAGCCTACAAATCTCTGGAAACAAAGGCTGTGGGTATCAGAGTTGAAAGCCTGAATTTTTTATTTATAAGAATTTTTTGCAGTCAATGTTGAGCCTGAAAATTATGATGTTTGTCTTGAGAGTGGAAAATAGCAATTTAAGAAAAATCATTGACTGTCATGCACAAAAAAACAAGTTAGAAATACATTTGCATGAATAGTCAATGAACTGAAATGAAGATTTCTCTTTTCATGCATTAGACTTCTCAAAGATTGCCTAATGAAGATTATAGTGATTCCTTTTTTAAAATTAGGAATAGATACATTTCAAAAAATAGTTTTACCCTGTTCCTTTGCCAATAATGTTTGTTGACCACAGGATTCAGCAGCTACGTCTTTACCATTTCAGCAGTCATCACATTTTAAATTTGTTTTCCATCCAAGAAACGTCACTTGAGGAATAACTCTGTCAAAAATATTATTAAATTCACAAAAAGATGTCTCAAAGTATGGATATGGGACTATGTAGAATGAACACTTAAACTCACATTTGTGTTACTAAATCTCACTGTTTTTTTCAGGTGGACAGACTAGACTTTTCCTTCTTTCCTTTGAGGACAAAAAGAAAAGAAATGGCATCTGTACCTAGCACAAGGCATTGCCATCTGTATGCATTAGTGTAAGCCAATTTAGTTCTTAGGATAATGGGATTTTCAAGCTTCCAGAGCTATCGGCAAAAAAGAATTTATTCCACTTTGTTTTCTCAGATCCTAAAGATGATTTTCCCCCAAACTGAAAGGAATGCCTTAATACTAAGTATTGATATTTGTAAATTTATTTTGTGAGCACAAGTTTTGAAACAATATTTGAATAAAAAAAAAATCTGTAAAGGAAATAATGAAAGACAAGTACGATCATGTACTTCAAGCTCTAGAAAAACATATACTTCTCAGAAAGTCAGCTTCTGTATTAAAAATGGGCACAAGAAAAAAAATGACAGAGGGAGAGAGAGAAATCAGGGGGAGAGCTACTTTGTGCTTCATTTTGATAGGAAAAAAACTGTATCAACCAAATAAGTTTTTTGCTGTAACATAATTCAGATGAGTCATAATGCTGATTCTTAAACCTAATGCATCAGAGTCTGAGAGATAGCAAGCTCAGACCCATAATTGAAAGAATTATTTATCAGTCTGAGTTGAATAAGACATCATTCATTTAACAGAAATTAGAAGTAGCTGCCTTGGCAGAGTTTGCCTGTGGAATTACAAGAGGATGGGCAAGAATTCTTATAAAGCTGAAAAAGTCTGTTTACTGACTTGAGCAGACTTTGAAGGGAGTCTCTTTGCATTCTGCGCGCAGTGCTCTGTGCCCAGAGTTATCCTTATCTTTAAATGAACAAATGCTGAAAATCTTCTACCCTACCAGTCTGTCTCAGCAGAGCAGGATAAACGTGCTCAGCTGAATGCACAGTTAACTCTCTGCACTAGGGCTTTACATGTGGACCGTTATTTTCATCTTTATTTTTAATGATTTGTTTCAGTTTGAAATTCTGGTTGCCTGTATAGGGAACTTAACTTTTTGTACTCTCCCTCCAGCTTCTTTTTAATCCAGATTAAACAACACATCCTTATTAAAAAGCTAAATTTGTTTTATTCTGTCCATTCCCATTTTAAATGGCTGCAATCATAAGTCACTTTTTAAAAAATGTAAGACTGAATTTGCATTGTGACTGTTGCCACTTTTATTCTCCAAGAAAATGTTATTCAGAAAAAAGCTATATATTCTGGGCAGATAGCACACAGTATCATTTTATGGTGTTCATGGCAGCAGAAATTATACTTAACATTTCAGACAGGCCTCTAATACAATTCATTGTTTTTCCCTCATTCATATTTTTTGGAAAAAGACCCTGAGGACCTGATAATCTTAGTGCCACCATTAAAACTTTTTATAAGAAACATCCTTTCTTCCATTTTAAATTATACATTTGCTGTATTAACATAGCTTAAGGTACTATTGGATAATCAATAAAATTATAACCACTGTACAAAACACTTCTAAATTTCATGTATCACCAGTCATAAGAAAAGTATATCTTTAAGTTCAAATTGCAGAAAAACATTTGAAGATAACATGATGAATTTAAGAAAGCAGATCGTGCATGAAGAGTGTCAGATAAGGATCAGCATGCCAGTCTTATCAATAATGTTAGTTCTAGTGCTTATAACACCTATTTGTTCTACCAACATGCTTTGGGCTTGGGTCAGGAGACGAGACAAGATCTTAATGAGGATGCTTCACATCCATTAGGGATTGCAGTCCCTGTGTTTTTGCTGCTGTTGCTGTTAACCAGTATCTTTATTAAATTTTGCTGCATTTCAAGCCATTGATATGTCAGCAATGACAAAACCAATCACGCAGCCCACATCTTCATTGTTCCTCTCTTACCTTCTTCCCCTGGTGGCTCACTGTGCAAGTGAAAGAGATGTAAATTACCCATGGAGAAAACAGCTGCAGCTCCAGGTCAAACATCCTCCCTCTCCCCCTCTTGCCCCTTGGTCCCCCAGGACAGCTGGCAGTGATGCCAGCAATGCCCACAGCCGTGGCACAGAGAGGGGACACCAGGGGCAGAAAATGACTTGGAGGTCAGCAAAGAAAGAGGTGACAAGTAGGGAATAGAGGTAGAAAAATGAGGAAGTGAGAACAAACCAGACTGTGGTAATAGCTCAGGACACAGAATCAGCTCTCCTGCTAAAACTGAAGGAGAGAAAAAAGGAGATGCTGCGTTAGCGGGAATGGGCATGAGAGTTTCATCCTAATACATACCGAGAGTAGTAGCTTTGTCAAAGCTCTTTATACACTGCAAGGAAATAATGTATCCTCTCTTTAAGGGTGCTGGAACTCTGCTCAAGGCTCTGATTTTGAGTTTTAAAAAGTAATGCGGTAGGGAGAGAAGTGCAAGAGGACTAAGAGCAAAAGGAAATACCCATATTGTGTCAGTCCCAGCCGTAATATTCCACTACACTCTTTTAACAGGGCTTGAGCTCAGCCTGCAATCTGCTACCACTTATTCAAACAAGGCAGCTATTTCATCAATGAAGTCAGTAAAGAAGCAGTAAGCCAAAACCCAAACTGTCAGACTAAAAATCCTCTTCTCTCTCAGTCATTCAGCATTCTCTTACCTGGTCCTGACAAAGTCAAAATTTCCCTAAGGTAGATCCTGGGTAGGCAAGCCAACAAAAAGATCAGATTTTAGGCATTAAATATAATAGTGGAAAAAAATAATACCTCCATGAAGGCAGAATATGGTCCTTGGATTTATTTTAACATCAGACATCATCTTTTTGTATCTACCAGCTGCCTCTTTACTTGTTAAAGAGGTCTGATCTTAAGAACTTATCCCACTCTTATATCTCTCTGTAATTATCATTCATTTATTTTGACTAAATTATGGATAACTA
Organism: Vireo altiloquus; assembly: GCA_013396875.1. Lineage (NCBI taxonomy): Eukaryota > Metazoa > Chordata > Aves > Passeriformes > Vireonidae > Vireo > Vireo altiloquus. Next base: position 1,359,323 of record VZRF01008083.1, read on the forward strand.
CATATTATGTTTTGGGTGTTATAACATTCTCATCTGGTTAATTTTGACTAAAATTGTGGGAACTAATGGAACACATGTTTCTGAAATAATAAAATTACTTTCATATCCTTAAACCAGTAGAATTCTTCGCTTCTTGCAAGGGGTCGTCCAGTGTGATTCAAACTAAATATGACATTTCTTTTTCTATTTAATTTTTGCTGTATCCAGCACAAAAGAAAAATGTTACTTGGCTATAAGCATCTTTCAGAACAGCCTAAAAAAGAAGACAACTTAGACCTTGTTTCTCATACTTGAATTTTGGTGCAAAACTGCATTATGTTACCAAATTTTTCCAATGACAGAATGCTGATATTCAGATCGTTCAGCATAATATGTAGAGATTTTAAATAAGTGAATGAACTTTCCTATCAAAAGCAACTTCATTTTCACAGGCTAATCAAAAGGACATTGTCAAGGTTGTCAAGTACTAAAATTTCCATAAATTGGCAGTTGTTCCATTTGAAAGTACTTACCTTAAAGAGACACTGTCAGCCCAAAAAGAGTCACATTTAAATTTGATCTAAATGCAGTGTGCTTTTAATCAGTGAGTTAAAAGAGCTTAGGGATAATATTTTATTTTCCTTTAATTTTTGGGAGGAACTGGAAGGCTTGTTTGCTTTCCTGGCTTTTGTGATATATCATCCTGTAAACTTTTCAAACGTCTAACTGGCAAGAGTGTAATCCTTTCTAAAGCAACTTCAGACAGGTTTTCAAAGGTAATTTTTCACTTAAAGATGCAGATTTCAGTGGCAGTGGAATGGATGCTTTCTGAAATGGCAGGAGGTGCTTATCTAAATTTTAGATTTCTAAATTCTTCTGCAAATTGGGTCATTGCATGTTTAAGAATCTGTGCCACTGACAGATGGTGAGATTCATATTCCTGATTTCTTTCACTGTCTTTAAAGTTTTGTTCTCCTGAAGAATTCTTTTCTTTGTCACACTGTTGCAGCAGTGACTAAGACTGGACTGCTTCTCTGAGCAGTTACATGCCTTCCCATCCTGAGTGGAGTCAGTGTGTTAAAGTATCCCTCTCTCTCACTTACACTGGAGGTTTTTTAAGACCCAGACCTTAGCTATTCAATTTTAACAAAGGACACACACACTAGGCACTGCTACAAACTAGCTCTATCATACACCAACATATGTCAAAATAAAAATTGCCCAAATAAAATATGCAAAAAATATGCCGAAATAAAATATTAGTCACGTTCCCAAATCCTTTTCCCATGAAAAGTTTGGCAAATTGGATACTGTTTTAGAGGTAAAATACATGCTACTCTGAGATAAATGATCTCCTCAAATAACTACTTGTGTCTCTATAGTTCTCACAGAGGAATTTTATTTTGTGTTGACATTATTTCAAAGGAAGTTGATGCACACTGAGGACCATTGATGCCAGACTTTTTTTATGTGGTCAACTATATGGCTGCATCTGTGAGAATTTCTGACATCTATTAAAAAGCAGGAGATTCCAGCAGGTAATTTAGGAGCTGAATAAATCCACTATTCTCTGCTGTTAGGAGTGGCTGACAGTTGCCTACATCTGCCCTTTACCAAGTGATATTGTAGTTCTGGGAGACATTCTGTGAAAGCCTTAAATTACTTAAGAGGGAGTCACTGCAGAGATGAAATTCATACAATATAAACTCCAGCTATATGTTCATTTCTGATGCCAGCTCTCCCAACAACCACTCACAGTTTCCCTTTTAGTTCCCTTTGGAATATTCTGTTCCTTGATGCAGCTTTGCACTGTTGTCAGTGTCTTTCCATTGCCTTTTGTGCCTGTGAACTGCTGCTGGTCAGCAAAGTCACTGAGCCCATCCAGAGAAGGCTGCCAGGCAAGCAGCTCTATTTTGCAATAGTTCAAGTCTCCTGTTTGACATGAATACTAGACTCAGGCTAACTGTCATCAATTTTCTGGATACCTATTATATATATATATCCAGATATCCATATATATATATCTGGATACTTTGGAAAGAATCTGTAGTTTGAATGGCTACCAGCTCAGGATCTACTGCTCCATTCTTAGTAGAACTGATGAATTTAACCAGTTGGGTTGCTTATGATCACATACATGTCTTGCAAGGCTTAGTATGAAAACAAACAACACTGAGGAAACTGAATTAAAAATCAATGACTCTCAGTTCATTGTGCTTCATAAACTTGCTGCTGTTTCTGACATTAGTTTTGATGTTTTACTGAGCAGTCATACACCTGGTGTTTATCTACCCACTGCAGGAGAAATGTGGGCATATTGTAAGACTATCTCATTTTCAGGGTAAATCTTTCTCAAAGGACATTCTAGTAACAATACATCAGGTTTTTAAGCTAGGCAGTTTTTCTGTCTCACATTCATGCTTTAAAATATGTTTTTCACATCAAAACTGTTACCACATTGTCCTTATTCCTGGTGATATATTATCTCCACTTCTCTCAGAATGAGGGACCTTATAAATGATCAGCATCATCTCATATCTTCTAATAGTAATGTATGTTTCATTTGCCACACAGGAACAGAATTACCTCAACCCACTTCATCAAATCTCTTTGGAGAATCTGATTTTAACCTGACATGTGGGGTCCATTAGAGGCTGTAATTATTTAGGGTTAATTGTACAGGTGTGGAAGTACGAAGGATATTTTGAGTTTTGACAGATAGTATCAGGTCAGACTTGAGGTTAAGAGAAGGAGGGTGTGAGGCATTTCTTCTCCCCTTTAATAGAACAATTAACACTTAGCCCAATCAATCTTCCATTTTTGAATGTTCTGCTGATAGGTCATGCACCATTACATCAGCATGTGAGAGATGGCCAATGCAAATAGGTCACTGGGTATCACTTCAATGGCAGCTTGCTGTAAATCTAATGTGGTTTAAATGCAACAGAAGAGCACCAAAATGAACAATAGAGGAAGAACCACAGATTCAGAAAACTTTATTAGCTAAAAAGAATGTTTTCTTATGCAGGATAAGCAGAATAACACCGACCAATGATATAGCTGGAGGTCTCTAAATCTAATAATAACTGTAGAAATATCTTTAGACACTAAATCTCATTTTGGAGTTTGCTGCCCATGGGTTAACAGAGGTTTTTCCCCTTTATTAAAGAGCAAAGAGGCAGCAAGCCCAGCTCTATTTGTTCAAACATTACTGGATGGTGAATTTAAATGATGGACTTTTTGCACAGCCTCTTTGCCTCTCCATTCTTTCTGATGGAACAATATGAAAAAGGTCCACCCTTGTGGTTAAAGCATGACTGCAAAGAAAATGGATCTGTTCCCAGTCAGGGCACAGGCATCCTGGCACATGGTTGCACCACTGCTGTGTAAGGAAGGCTGTGGCTCTGCAGTGTACTCAGGACCTAAGAGAAACCCCCTGAGTGCATGATCTCATTTCACAGTGACATGCTGTGAATGCAAAACCATTTCTCATGTCCCTATCCCACTGCGAGTCCCTCAAGGGTGTCCCTGACACTGGTTTTAGTGTTGAGCCTCAATAAGTGTGTGCTTCCAATCCCCAGCAACTGCAAGATTTTTTATCGCATGAGATTGAAGGTGTTCACCATATGCTTCTTTGATGATTAAATGGCTAATTGATGCATGCAATGGTTAAATTTTGCTGCAAAGTGGGCTTTCTCCACAGTTTCACTCTGCCTCGGGGCAACCTGTTCCACAGTGATCCCTCCTGTTTCCACTCACACAATGCCCACCACAGCCCCCACTGATCGTGTTCCACCTCACGTGCCTGAGCAACTCGAGTGCTCTCAGCTGAAAGGCAGCAAGAGCACACCTTACCCACTCTGCTGTCAGGTCCTCAACTCAGATCAAGAGGTAAGCCCTTATAATGGATGTAGGAAAATAATAAATTCCCAAAAGCTGATAAACAGCCTAATCAACTTATTTTGAAGTGTGCATTATTCACAGCTCTAAAGTTCAGCTTCAGAATGAGAACACTCAGAACTGCATCTTGTGCTGTAATTTTAGTTTCCTTCATTGCCATCACTTGGACATTTGTCAGTTGCATCATTCATAAGAGTATTGCAAAATCTTTTATAGCTGAAATGTTCAAAGCTTAAAATTCCCATTCCATATGATTTTTTTTTGCTGTTGTTGTTAGCTAAAGCCAAATCCCCACATTTCATCCAGAATGAAATAACAATCTTTAAAATTTTCCAGGGAAATCAAAACCTTGTCTCCTGACTCCCACATCTTCTCAGCATGTTCCAGAAATCATGAAGGAGCATCAAACACTCAAACTGCCTGGCTCTGAGGTTGTTTGGAGGTTTCCAGCTCAGACTGTCTGTTCAGACAGGTCTCTTAAGTCTTGAGGCTTTCACCTCTCCTCTGCTGCAGGGTGTCTGATGCAAGGGCAGGCTGCAATGCAAGACCCAGGCCTCCGTTCTGATTTGGGAAGTCAGGGGTTCAAACAACCTCCCAGGGGTCTGACAGAGACTTCCATGTCATTCTGTTGTCAGGATTTTTCACAAAACTTTTTGGTATTTCAGGTTATCCCTGTTCTTAAGAGTTGCAAAGTTTTAAGGGAAATATGTTTTTCCCATTTGTGTCTGGAAAATAAAGGATGAGTTGCATGTGCAGCTTCCCTTCCTTTGATGTGTCAATCTTGAACTCCACTCAGAGGCTGAATTGGTTCCTCTCGTTTCATTTATTATCATCTTCTGAAGAACACTTTTAATAACAACAGGCTATCTGCAGTGTCTCTGATTTAAGTAGCAACTATTGATTGACTAGTTAGAACTTCCGTGCTTTATGAATTGTTCTCTAGAGGTGATGAAATGGGGAAATCAATGCTTCAATTTGCTTTTATATTCCAACCCCTAGTGCAAGTTAAACTTTTTCTAAGCAAGCTTCAGAAGGTGAAGGAATATTTCAAAGTACAAGCAGATTTTGTGGGTGCAGAAGGGAAATGCATCATCAGACATCCAGTTTATCAAACACGGTAATCTCAACAAAAAGGAAAACAAAACTAGTGATAGGAACTTACTCCAACTAGAGTTCTTATTGAAGTGTACCATTTTTTTTGTATCTAAAATAATTTAAAAATAATTTTAGAAAGGCTCAAAGCCGAGTAGTTTGAATTGGTGGAGAAATACTCTCATTGCTGTGACTGGCCTAAAGTAGCAAAGCAGAATTTTCACTCCCTGATTGCTATTATTGCCATGGCAATAGTGGTTTACTTCATCAGCCCAAATTCATGTAGGGGGAAAAAAGTATAGATCTACACAAACTTTGAGTAAAAATACAATGGAAACTCATGATGCATAGGCAGAGAAGCTGCTCTTATTTGAGTCACTATTGCATTTTCTGGGAGTCAGAGTAGTACCACATGATAATTCAACTACCTTATCACTGCAGAAAACCTCTTTATGCTGAGAATCAAGTACAGGACTGGTTAGTCTTAATGGCTTATATTGGAAGATTAAGTGCATATGTTTTGCCCATGCATCAGTTCTGAATTAAAAAAAATACCTCTACACTATTAATTTTGTATATTTTGTTATAGACTAGGTATTACATATGTTGAATACATTAAAAAACATATGTCATGCATCGTTTTCTGTCAGAAATGCAAACAATGCACTTTGAGGTTTCTACATATTGCCAAGAATGTTTGGAATAAATGGACCTTCAACCTTATGAAATAAAACTTTTGCTAAAATAATAGGCATGCATGAATAATGGCCATACCAGGTAAAAGAAAATTATTATTCTGGTTTTAGAATAGACATAAAGTAATGATAATTTCCATATTTCTGAAAATAAAATGTTGGGGAGACAGCTAATATGTACATTATTTCAGCAGATGGGGCATATTATATTCATGGGTCAGATCTTACACTAATGAAAAAACAGTGTCTCCATCAGCTTTAAATACCTAGTTCCACAACTTTTCAAGGTACTGTTTATTCTGAAAGATCAATAATTTAATCAGCTGTTCATTATTGTAATGATTAATACGAAAACATTTCCAGGTCTTGCTTAAATGAACACACTTTGTATTTATATCTGTGCTGATTCCAAGGGGTGTAAATGTTGGATATGCTAATGAAATAACAGGACCCTAAAAATCTTCACCATAAATCAAGAACTTCATAAGTTACCAAAACAAGAACGAAATATATAAAATTTAAACTGTAAGATGGCATTTTAAAAATCAAAATGAAAAAATTGTTCACCATGAATTACCTGAGAAGAAATCATTGACAATAAATATTGTGGGTAATAGAAAAGCCCAGCACCTCCTTCTCCCCTCGCAGCTCAGTTCAGAACTAATAATTACAATTTGCCATCATAAAAAAGCGTCCGTCCTTGCTGAAAAAAAATGGAATGTTGTGTTCATAGCCAAAGTTAAACAGCAAATCTTTGGGTTGCTGGATCCATAGGCCAGGACTCAAGCTCACCAGATGTAGCTTCAGCTCTTGCCATGTACTTCTGATATAACCTTGAGAGGATTAGGGCCATATGCTTAACTCCCTCTCCAGACACTGAATTCCAGGACAGGTAGGGCACTGAAATGGTCCTGTTTCATAAGGAGTATAAAAATGGTGAGATACAAGTTAGAATAAGCCTAATTTTCTTCTGTGACCTCTCCAGAAATCAGATGGATATTCAAAGAACCATCTGTCCCCACAAGCAACCAGGGAGATTTGTCCTGGCTGTAGGAGGGTGTCAAGTAGGAAACCTAAAGCCAAGAAGTGTTCCCAGCTATATCTATATCCTTAAGAGATTAAAAGCACTGTGCTTGTATTGTGCTTAGATATTTTTTCAAGCTGCAGGAAGGCAAGGTGTCAGCTTCTCTTCTTCTATGTGCCAAGAGTGTCTGACTTATGGCTCACAGCTTGATTTTATTTTGCATCATGGACATTGTGAAAACAAACTGTCCTCATGCTCAGCAGAGCAAACCACTCACATCATTCTGAGAAACTACACAGTTTTTTAAAAGAGTGCAATACAAGCCCAGCACGACTGGTTTTTAAGGTCATTCTTATCATGTTGCATGGTTGCTTAGGCACAGTTCCTCACCTCTCCTGCCAGGGCTTCTGACCAGGTGCAGAAGCCTCTGCCATGCTGCCTGAGGAATCTTTTCTGGCTCCAAAGTGTATAGCTTTAGTAGGCCAGGCACTTTCAGGCTTTATGGAGAATGTTTGACAGTAGTTTGAATTTTCCCTTGATATTTCAGTTAAACTGCTCTCACAGATCTGTCTAGCACCTTTGGTGGGTGCCCACTCTCAGATGCTGCTCCAAAAGGTTATCAGATCTCTCACAAGTGACACATCTTTAGCACTATCTGATAACACACTGGATGCCTCTGCTTAGGCACTGAGCCAATGAAGTGCAATTAAATCTCTATTTAATTGGAATTTAGGCATGTGAATGAGAATAAAAATTCCCAAACTGTAAGGAGAATTTGAGAATAAACTTGCTGAGGTTTAGTTCACCCTCCAAAACTAGAGTGAGACAGTCACAGAAAACAGTTCTCTGTTGAGAACTTTCACACATTATCTAACAAATCTTCATAGGGTCCTGGTAAAACCAGAACTATGATTAATCTATTTTTGTCCTCTTATGGTAACTAAGGCAGAAAAGATTAGCCCAACATGTATAAATTGTCTGCTAAAAGTGTCATCCATTTATTTATCCTTGCAAACACATATTTTGCATGCATCTAGTGATAACATTCTAGATATCCTTGTTAGAAAAGTCTGGAGTAAGTTACACTCACATGGCTGACTGAAATACAGGAATATGATGACAACCCACATAGGCTGGGCTAATTACCAACCTGTGCACTTCTACCCTTGCCATCATGATGGTATGCGAGCCAAATGCATGAGAATATCTTGCATCAGCTCCTGAAGAAGAGATGCTGGGCAAATATGTAAGAACATCTTGCATCAGCTCCTGAAGCTAAGACAGTAGAAAGATAAAAAGCTAAACAACACAAGAATAGAGGGGAAAAAGATGCTGAAATTACACAAACTTTTCTTCTATGATGTTCTTGGAGGAACATGCTCTTTTTCCAAGGAGCTTATTACCTATGTTTTGATCCCAGTGCTGTTATTACTGAGCCTGGGGAAAAAAGGGGATTTGAGAGACTTGGGTAACTATCTCCATTAGAGCTAAACATGTTTTAGGGTGCTTGTTTCTATTACAGAGACAAAAAGAGGGATTGTTTTGTCACATGGGAGGTGTTGAAAAGCAGGTCTGGTCTAACACGCCAAGTTGTATTTATGCCTACAGCTGGTCTGATGCTCTGCTGAGGAAGGCAGAGAGAGCTGCAGCAGAGGCAGTGGAGCTGAGCTGTCTGTATAGATGAGAAAGGCTCCTGAGCATGTCTCCTGTTTTGTTATGATTCAAGCATACAGGCAATTTTTTTAACCTCTCATAGATGTTAAGATCATGTGGCAATCAAAGTGTAGCTGTTTCCAGTCAGTGGGGCACCTTTTTTATTTTTTTCTCACAGGCAAAGACATATATTAATGGAATAAGATTAATTTTCAGGCTAAAGTGTTGCAGAGGCACGAGGCCAGGCACCCCTTATGTCTGGTCCTACAGGGGTGAGGTTAAGCCCAGTCGTGCCTCTCTCAGGGTATATCTCAGCGCTGGGGGACCCACAGGTTTCTCTTGCTGAGGATCACAGGTGTGGAATCCAACATCTCACGGAGTAAAATAGACTGCAGAGGGGTTTATGGCTCAGTTTTAGTGCTCCCTTTTTTTTCTATGACCTCCATTACCATCAGTAGTTTAGTGGTTATGTTCAGTGCTGCTCTCAAACAGCAAGAGATTAATTGCCCACTAAGATATCTGAACAGGGAGCCACAGCCTTCAGTACAAGAATGAAACCAGCAGTGAAAAGCAGATCCTCCCCATCTCTGTTCTTCCCAGTCTCTTCCCTCCTTCCCACTCTCTGTTACTGTAAGATTTTTCACAGCCAGGTAATCTGCACAGCTACCTCAGGTTTAAAGTACTGAGGGTGGTAATAGCAGAAGGAGGGCAAGGCTATCTTTTAGCACATGACTATAGTCCAGCAGTGATAATCATTTCAAACTACCTAGGAAAAAATAAGCAATATAATAATGTTAGTCAGGTAGGTTTTTCTACCTTATCAACACCTGCAGACACAAACCTGCACTGACAAATGCTACACCAGAGGGTAGGATAAGTGGAATTAGAAAATATTACCTTCAGGGGCTATTGGGTTCCCAAATGCGATATGCAACAGTAATGTAGATAGCATGGAAAAACAGACAATAAGTACAGCTTTGAATTCAAACATGACCTTCAAAGAGCTTTCTGCTTAGAACACAGAGTAAAAGCCCTAAACCTTTGAAACAGCATGACCAAACAATAAGCCCCCAACTTCATGTACACCTCTGAGAATTCATTCTCAATAATGGACTCTCAGAAGTCTTTTATCACTATTTTAAAGACTTTATTTATCAAGTTTGAAAGATATCTTCTCTTTGCCCCATTTTTATCGCAGTCTCAAGGTATCTTATCAATATTCACTCGGCAAGCACAAGCATATTTCTAAGTGACAGTACAGAACAGTATGTGATAAACTGGAACATTTTTGCAGCTCAGACCAATGTGCAAGATAAAAGCATATAGGCTCCTGCAAAAGCAGCAGGGCTTTGGCTGGAATGTCAGAAGCAACTATTTTGTGGGGAATGATTCATTAAGCTGGCACTTCAAAAACTGGAGGAGCTGTTCTAGTGCTACAAGTTAAGTTTGAAAAACCTAGGCTCCCTTGAACTATAGGTTCAAAACTGGCAAGAGATGACTAACCCTACTCTTACTCTTCCAAGTCAGAAAAACTGTGCTCTAGGAAGCCTAGTGCAGGATGTTTCACAGGCAAGACCTTCTGTAAAATGGAATTGTGTGGGCAACAAAAGCCATAACACTTTCTATTAGGGAAAGAGATGTTTCCAGAAATTCTTGGTCAAAGCTGAACATTATTATTCTCTTTCAACACTGAATTTTGAGAGTGGGTGAACAAAATTCCTTTCTTAATGTAATGTGAGAATTCCTTAACATGAAATGTGCTTAGGAGAAAAAAAACAATTGTCATCATTAAATGCATCCTTTATTAAGCAGATAATTCAAGTAAACATACGAAGCTTTTAAAATGAAATAAACTACCCAAAAGAGTTTGCAAATATAACTTCAGCATAGAAATTGTATAGTTGATTCACAAATTATTACATTTCTAGAGAATCTTCATTGCCTTGGGCACCTACTGTGTGAATGCATATGAGCCATATAAAACATTTGTAGCCTACATATGAGACAAATGAAAAAGCTTGGAAGATGACCAAAATAAAAAAACCCACAAACCTGTGAATAAGCATTTAAAAAAACATGTTGAAAAGACGAATTAAACTATGTAAGGCCCTGTTAGTGACCAAATATTAAAATCAGCCTGATAATTAATCCCACAGCAAATAAGGTATAGAGGAATAATGCTCTGTCCCGTCTAACTTATAATATTCCACAATGGCTAGACAAACAGTCAATCCAAGAAATGCAATACCAGCAGTGAATTCTTCAAAGTGGATGAAGTTTTACCTTGTGTTAATGCAGCAGACAGTTCTTTGATTTAAATATTCCTTTTGTTTATCTGTTACACAAAAAAGGCAGGCTATTACAAAATTGATCTAAGCACATCAGAATTGAGTAATATTATTATTTTTGAATGCATTTTTTCTTTATTACTCTTGACAAATTACTGTGCCCTTCAAATGATAGAAATCATATGTGTATTGACCAAAAGAAAACAAGAATTATCCAAAGGCATATAATAGAACCAAAACTTGACTCTGAAATGCATTTAGTCCTTTACAATCAGGTGTTAGACAGTGTGTTTAAGTGCTTTGTCTATCATTAATGTGGTGGAAGTAGCAGTGGTGTAACTCCTCTTGGCTTCATCAAAGTTAAGGATTAGCCCCAGATCCAATTACATAGTGCTAAACAGCTCAAAGTCCCCTGCTGAGATGATATACAATATTTTTCCCTGCTAGTGTGTCTTTTCTAAAGATAATGCAAACCATACAGTATCGATGGATCACAGAACTTGTGGGGCTTTATTGTTCTGAGAAAAAGCTCCAGGAATCACCTGTGAGCAGAATAACTTGTTTGCTGCAAGCCTGTTAAATGCATGGGTTAACTCTTGTTCTTGGGAAAACTGGGCGTGGGGAGGAGGTGGCTCGATGCTGCTGGCGGGGCTGACCAATCTCAAAAGATCAATTTGCGTCATCAGCTTTAGAAAGGTAATCAAGTGTTACATCTACATTCCCCAGCTCTAATCTACTGAAGGTTTAACTACAGTTGATTTAATGAGGCTGCTCTGAGAACTGGAAGGAAGTTTGGGGATTTTACTTAAGAAACAGTAGATGCAGGAGCAGGCTCTTGGGATTTGGTAACCGAGGATGAGAAGCCCTTGTTAATCATGTCTTCCTAGAAGTCAATAATTAAAGTCTCATTTTTTCCTAAAGGGATTCTTACTTCACTGCGTCTACAAACATAGTCCCTGGCAATTGTCATATGACTTTCAAGTTAAATGCTTTAGTCTCTGGGACAATTATTTAATAGGTCTTTTATTCTTCTGAAATCTGCCAAATTAATTAATAAAGGTACATGAAAAGGGGCACTTACTCCAGAATAAATCTGCTATAAACAGCTAGGACTTGTTATGTTGGATTTAAGTCTCTCAGAGTGAAAAAGTGTTTTGTTCTTGGACACCAACATTTTAGAAAGGAGCAGGAAGAACATCAGAAGAGTAGGGAAGTTTTAGTCTGGGGAATACATTGACTCAGACTTTGGTGGCTCTGTGTAAACTCCTCTTTCAGAGAGCAAAACTCAAAAGAAACAGTGGTATCATGTATAACTTGAGTTTAGTGAAAACAGTTTCTGTAGAAATGTTTCCAAAATGAATTTCATCATTCTTAACCTTTTAAATATGTGTACAAATTTGTCTGGGGTGAGAGAAAGGAATAAAGATGACTGAGCCATCCAAGCACTACACATACCTGACAATGTTCACTCTGCTTACCGGGACATGACAAATAGTTTAGAGACTTTTTTTTTTTTCTTGCTTTTATCTTAAAATATATCAGTTGTAGGAAGAAACAATAGGGGGTTGTTGAATTATCAGTTTGTCCATCACTTTCTTGAAACTGTCCCGGGTTCTCACTGTAATACAGCTGACTCCTGAGCTGATGTCCAGGAACCAGTACAGTTACAACATGAAGACTAAAACAAATAAAATAATAAAACAAACAACAAATCAGTTCCCCATGGAGAGCAATAAGCAAAAGTCTTTTTGCTATTTGAGATTCACTCATCATATCAGTCTGTGATATTAAAGGCTACTTTTGAAAATTTGCTGGTAATAAAGACAAGTCAAGCCAAGTTCCTTTTCTCATAAAGTCTGCTCTAAACTTCTTTTGGTTATCTGTGCAGGAAATAAAAATGCAATTAAAAAAAAAAAAGGAAGGCCAGCCAAAGCAAACACACGCATTTTATTTTCCATTTCTCTTCTCACTTGTCATTTATTTCCCTTTATGAAGGCCACCAAGGTTTTTAATTTATTTGAATCTCAAATTCAGAGTCCTCCAAGGTCATTAACCATTGAGGATTCATCTGCTTCTCATCTCATATTGAATATGATAATGCACATGTACATTTCTGGAACTGTCATTTCAGCCAAATTTGCTTCCAGACACACACCTGAAAACTAACACATTAAACACCTAACACCCCCATTTGGACAAATATACTGATCCAATAAGGTTAGCCCCCACCTGGAGAAACTCCGGAACATACTGCATTAGATTCTTATACTTTCCACTTCCCAAATGCTTTCTTTTTTATATATATAATTTAAAAAAAAATTTTTGTACCTCTTACTTGGTTTTAGCTGGGATCGAGTTAACTTACTGGTACAGTGCTGCATTCGTTGGATTTAATATGAGAATAATGTTGATAATCACTGATGGTTTAGTTCTTGTTGAGCAGTGCTTGCAATAAGTCAAGGACTTTTTAGTGTCTCATGCTGTGCCAGCAAAGAGGTGCACAAGAAGCTGGAAGCCCACGGCCAGGAAAGCTGACCCAAACTATCCAAAGGCATATTCCATACCACAGAAGGTCACACTGTGTATAAACTGTGGGGAGTTGGCCAGGAGATGCCAATTGCTGCTTGGGAACCATCAGCAGGCAGTGAAAAACTGTGCCTCACTTGTCTTCCTTGGATTTTATCTCTCCCTCTCTCTTTCTTTCCCCCACCCCCCCTTCATTGAATCCCTTTTCATTACACTATGATTTTAGTATCATTAATATAACATTTCAATTATTAAACTGTTCTTATCTCAACCCATGGCTTTTACCTTTTTTTTCCAATTCTCTTCCCCATCCCTTGGGGCAGGGGAACAGGGTACTTAGTTGCTGGCTGTGATTAAACCATGACAACTTCCATCAACAAAATAGCTTATATTGTAAGGATTAATGTATCCCAATAATAATTAATTTCCAAAAAGGATATTTAATGTATTCACATCAGCATATACCAGTGGGAAGTGTGTGGCCAATAAACACATGGGGTTAATACAAACTGGTTTTGATCTCAAAGCCAGATATTCACCTGATGTTCATAGTAATGCATCTCCATTCTATGAAGAAATACCAACTGTATGAGTTGAGAATTGGGCTTTCATATTCTTTCTTTGACAAAGCTGGATCAGAAATATCTAGAATCAATTTTTGGTAAAGTTTTAATCTCAGTGATATTAAGTTTGATCTCTTATAAAGAGATGCTTTATGAATTCCAGATACTTAATCTTTGCTAAATAGTTTTTCATCAGTAAATTCTAATGGCTTTGTGAAGCGAGTAAGAAGATGAAAATAATATGTTCTTACAAGGAAGAAGATGTGTTTGAAACACTAAATAAATGAATTTTATCTTTTATAACAATTCCTAACTTTTGAATTTTAACAATTAAGATAGGTACATGCCTTCTGCCTGGTCTGGAGAGAGCTACCTTCTACACCTCAGAGCTATTCAAAGTGAGAGCCAGAAAAGTGGTTTTTAAATTAAGGCACACTTTGCAAAGAATGGGTTTTTGGGCACTGTGAGTCACTCATAGCACACTTCAGCTTTCTTCTGGGATATTTAAAGATTTTTTTCCTCCAGCTTAGGAAATTTCATGTGTGTAAGGCAGAGTAAAAATTAGTCTTGTCTATCAAGTCCTACTTAATTCTCTTGAAATATGAGGTTTATTTGCAGGTCGTGGGTACAAGAGCTTTGCTTCAGCTGCCAGCCACAGCTTGAAGCATGCCTTAGAGAGGACTAAAATCTGGTTACAAAACATATATCTTTTGCTATACTGAGGTAATCTTACAGCATCCAACCAGTAGAAGACACAAACCTCATAGAATTTATATACAGCCTATCAAAATGACTGTATTTCCATACTGTGTTACATTTTAACTTCTAAAAGCTACTTTCTAAACTCTTTGTCTTCCCCGCCAAACTGGCAGAGTCTTGAACCTTGGACTCTTCTGCTTGCAGAAGCATCTCTTTATCTGCTAAGGACATTGTTCAATCAGCAGGGATTCTCCTTCAGCTGGCTAGCCTATTGTCTTTTGGTTGTTCAGTAATTAATGCCTTGGCATCCTAGATCTCAAAGCTAGCTTTCATTTCTACTTCACTTACAGGTTTCATATTTTCAGAATATTTTGTCAAGCAATCATCTTTATAAGGTTTCACCTTCCCCAACACTATGGAACCTCAAGAATGCTACTGAAAGCAGCTGTTGCAGGCTCCAGTGCTTCACAATATTGAAATATTTACAGTCAGGAGAAATGGAACTGTAGCATACAGAAATGTAAAAGACAAAGTAAATGTGTTTTTGAGCTATTTTGTTAAAACCCTGGTACTTTTGAAGAGGATCTCGTAGGTGTTGCTACAGGTCTGGAAAAAAAAAGTATGGGAAACAATGAAAGGAATGAATAGTGAGCAGTAACTGCTGGTCCATGTTAGATACCACATGAGTACAGATGACATGAAAAAAGCCATGGGAGCCAATAACAGAGTGGGAAACCAACAAACTGTGCCATAAAGCTCAGGAATGACAAACTGAAAATAAACTCTTAGAGCAGAACTTCATGTCACTCTGAAAGGTTGTTGAGAAAAAGGTGATTATGACCTTGGTCTGAATTCCCACAAAGAAAATATTATACCAGCAATTCTGTGTTAACCTGGATTCATGGAACCAACTTGAATTTGACCAAGGTATGAGTTAGAAACAATTAGTTTGCTCTTGGATCGTGAGCTTGAAAGTAAAATATTTGCTTTTAATGTTGCAGTTGGAGGCAGGGTACAAACATAATGAGGAAAAGTGAAGAGAGAGGGTCGAGATTTTCAAGAGAGATTTTCAAGGTTTCAGAAATACAAGCAGATTCTGTGTGAATAAGCACAGCCACATGTTTGCAGCCACAGCACAGAGGAGCTGGGTACTGTGCACCAAATTGCAGTCTTCAAACCAAAAAATTTCTCCACCTCTAAAGTGCTCACTGAGCATTTACAAAGACTTACTCATGAACAAGGGTATGTCATTTACTCCCGCAGACAAATTGACTCATCAGCTACAAAACTGCCCTTTGGCTGTATTTAGTCATCACTATTGAAGGTACAGACATGGCAGGTGTCACGCATCTCAAGCAAGTACATTTAAGTAACAAGAAAGCGAACTCGTACTGAATATTGCTACTGACTTATGCTGTAGAAGAAAAAACAATGATTCAAAGGATAAAGAAATCAGAGAAGATAGTGGGGTGGGTGGATGGATATGGTACACCAGTAAACCCATTCTGCTACAGTAAAAAGATGGGATTGTCTAATAGAAGATGTAAATAAAAATTCAATTTCATCTTCAACAGGACAAAGGCCTTGAAGACCTTCCATTTAGCCCCTTCACAGTATAAACATGTTAAAGATAATTTTCTTTAAACATGTTGAATGTTTAACATGTTCTGTAAACATGCTGAAAAGATAATACTTCTTCTCTTTCTCTGAAGTTTTAACTCTTGAGGTGAATGTTCCTTTTCTTGGTGTTTTGACTTGGAGAGAGAATGAGGGATATTATCCTTCTAAAGACAAAGATAGATAGAAATGAGAGAACATAAAACTATTTATTACTAATGTCTGATTAGATTCTTCAAGTATTATTTAGCTTTTGAATACCTGTTTAATGTGGCAGTTTTTCTATTTATTTGCATGAAAAAAAGTATTAGCATGACAGTCTCCAACACCCAGAGATGGCAATAACCAAATAGACATTCTGTTTTGAGCTGGATTACTTTTCGAAAGGTTGTTTCCTTGGGGAAAAAAAAATATTTGCTTTTATGAAGTGCTCAAATGATGGATGAAATTCATTTAAAATAAAGTTACAAAGGTTCAGGAGAATTTGCAAGATTAAATGTGCCTTTTGTTAAGTACTGAAAGCAGAGTAAAACATGTAAAGATGGGAGAAGCTTATCCAGATCAGCATTAAGGTATCTTAATAAAGCTTGAACTGCTGCAAATGATTAAGCTAAACTAATGCCAACATACTAATGGTTCTGCATATTAGCAGTGTTACCTACTCACAAGATTGAGGAGGGATTATTACCTGACATTTTCATGTCCTTCCTGAACTCCAGAGTATGACAGTTTGACTTAAAATAAAGTTATCTCTGTCAGGAGAGGATGAAACAGAAGTGACAAATACTTAATCAAGCCAGAACCTGGGATGCTGAATTGGGGTTGAAGGTGATTATAGTCATGGTGATGGAACGTTATCCACCTATGTGCTACATCAGTGAAAAATAATAAGTTATTAGTTTGAAATTTGTGAAGTGATTCTTTCAAGAATCTTTCATTATGATGACAGAGGAGAGATTTACCATATTTCTATTAGAAAAAGGCTGAACATCTCTGTGTGGACTCAGGGAAACATCTTAACAAGAGATAAGAAGAAATAATGAGTTGAGAGGATATTCAAAAGCAGACCCTGGAGTTCAGGTTCAAGCTGAATCAGGACAAACACATAGATTGCAATATTTTTGCAAGCTCTTTCAAACTGCCTTGGCAATAATCCTGTCAGATGAACTGATTGTGTGCTTTCTACATCTTTTAATTAGCAGCAATCATATAAAACCAAGGAGTTTTGTGAGTTTTTAACAAAAAAAATCTCAAGAGAATGGCTATTCCATTGCATCTGAGCTAGAAAGTGGTACCTCCTGTTTTTGGATCCTGTTCTGAACCTAAAAAAAAAATCTGTGTTTTTTTCTGAAGTGCTGGATATTTGAAATAAACAAATGAGTATCTGCGTGAATGCCCTTTTTCCCCCATTTATTAGTAATTTCCTATTAATCTGCAGAATAAGAAGTATCTAAGGCATCCTTCCCACGTATTGAAATTCTGTGTCTCTATGATTGGGTGATAAAGATCAAAAATATTTCTATGTCTGACTACCTAATGGACACTGAGGCTGGCACTAGCATAATTTGTTTCACGTCTTTTTTCCTCCCCTCAAATATGCCTATCAGGATTTCTAACCTGACTTTTTTCTCTAATCCTGCCAAAAAATGCAGCTCCTGTGGCTCACAGGAAATCCTGAGTGGTATATTCTGTCACAAAACTTCAGTCTTCAGCGGAGAGCTGTAGGAAGTGGATGACCTCTCCCATGGAGCTGGAGTGCTGCTGACCAGATGACTCATGGAGGAAACACAATGTTGACACAGACATGCAATGCTGTTGAAAAGATTTTGTTTAGCAATTGTTTATTTACTCAGAAACTTGGTACCACATTAGCACCTTTGTTCTGACTTGGGATTCACTGATTATTTCCAGAAATCCTGACTGCTACCAGAGTAGCAGCCTTAGCAGTGCTTAAAAACAAACACACGTTACAGAGTCCTGTGTACAGAGTGCCCACATACAGCTGGGTTGGTTGCTGGATGACTCTGCCATGCTGCACACTTGAAGAGAAAATGAAGCTGGGAAAATGTCCAGGAGTTCAAAATGTTTGAGCCACTAGTTTTTTATTGTCTTATCCACCAGTAAACACCCTCATCTGAACTTATCTACCGTGTCACTTTGTCGACTGGAATTTGGCACAACAGTGTAGGTGCAATAAAGTCCCTACTCACCAAGTGATAATTTGTGAGTCAGTCACTGAAAGACTTTGTGTGTTAAGCCATCCAGTTTGTCTTTCTAGTGAGGTGTAGGTGTTCCATGTGTTCTCACAGCATTTGGTAATAAGACATAAGACACAGAGGAAGGAACCTAGTAAGCTAAAGAGGGAGTCTAGTAGGATATTGTAAACACTGTTCCTCCCACTCGAGGATGGTTGTATGTGTCACTACGGGAAGAAATATTTCATTGGTATTCTGCAGGCATTGAAGGAAAATGCTACTATTACAAAAGCCTGGATCATAAATATGAAGGGGGAGGGAGAAAAGGGTTTAGTTCTCATTCTAAGCCTAAAGGATGTTTCTAAACAAAACTAGGAAATAAGGGAATACTGGTCTGATTAAAGCCTATTGATGTGAACGGAAAGATTTTCATCTGTGTCAAATGATGTTGGCCCTGTTCTTTTGTGATTCTGTGCTGCTGTTTGTAATTTTTTTTCTGGAATACAGAAAAGCATTCCTCTCTATAATATTTTAGAAAACATGGGGTTCAAGGCACAGGGGCACAGTATTTCAGCTTTCCTAGAAGTTGTGCAGGGGAAAATGAAGGCAGAGTGGTCAAGACAAGCAGTAGTACCTTCCTGTCATTGAGGTTTGATTGTCTACCAAAGATGAAAACTCAATTTTATTTATTAATGTGAAGTTTTAACAAGGAAAAAAAGCCAGACTGAGCCTTTCTCAGGGGTATGAAATTAACCTATGAAACAATCACAGGGCCATTTATGTACTTGTACAACTAAAATTAATGTGGCACAACATACTTCTTTCCCCTTGTGCTTGGCTGAACTTTATTTTCACAGCAAACATCAATTAAATATGAAAGATCAAGCTAATAAACTGTATCCTGCACACTCCGTTATTATTTGTAGAATTCAGTTTTTTCCACATAGCAAACTGTCACTTTCTAAAAGATACAGCAGAACTCAAGTTTTCTCAAAATAAGAAAGTTGCCTACAGAAAAAAGTTCTGTAAAGGTATTACTTCTTTTTGTATATGTAACTTACCTAAGAGAAAGACCTCATATTTCATGCTACATGGGCAAAACTTAGAGCTGTGATATTACATTTTCTCAGAGAGCCCAAGTAAAGAAGGTAACACTCCCTGTTTTTTTCCATTCCTATCACTTTTTCAATGGCTACATTGACTTGAGGCTGGGAATGCTATCCTCAGCTGGGGCTCTCTTTTTCTGCAGACTGCAAGTGAGAGAAAAACTGCCTTGTGTCCGTGGCTTACTCCAAGGTAAATACCTTGGAAGTCAGGTTGATAGCTTTTAAACACATTATGCTAAATATACCGCTGAAAAGGAAAAGCATCAGGCAAAGTTAAAGTTGTGTGCACTAAACACATTACCATCAATGAGTGCATTCAAATCATGGAATAAATCATCATTGAAGTAGAATAAAACGACGATGCAACAGGTAGGAAATGTCCACGGATCATCTGGTTTCCTTGATCATTTCTGTTAAGATAAGATTAAATACCAGGTCCCCATGCATCTTGATGACAAACCCTGTTCAATTTGTCTACTGAAATCTAGAGATCTAGGTTAAGAGACTATTAAATATCATAATTACCACTTAAAACTTAAGAGATTATTACAAATATCTTCAAATGAGACTTGATGCTGTTATGTTGAATTGGATCTGTGTGTGCCTGAAGAAGCCACAGCATGGGCCATCTACTTATGTCAGTTTAAGATGTGCCTGTAAAGCTACAAGCTCATGATAAACTGATTTGCTGAATGTTAAATATAAACCCATCTAGAAGCTGCCCCACTCTAAGTGAACTGAATTAAGACAAATTAGTCTGACTTGTGTCTAGTCACAGGCTCTGAACACAAAGGCAACTGTGTACGCAGCAGAGGAACAGCCACCAGTGACCTGGCAGATTTCTTGGTCTGCTCCAAAGTAGCAGCCAGGCTGTTGATTAACCTAGGTAGCCAAAGTTTTATTAGTGAGGGCTGGGGGAAGAGTCTGACGACAATCAGTGTCTTGATCTGCAGTCATTTATTGGAATTTTGGGCTGGACCTTCCTAGAATTATTTTAGTTGTTCAAAATCCTGGAGAAAGGCTGGGAATGTCTGCAGGACACATGGCTATCTTCCTTAATAGCCCATTGAAAACTCTTTTTTAAAATGACTCACCTAAAATTATACAGACAAGAAAAATAGATGGATTTTTTTGGTTTGTTTTTAAAGGCAAGAATGAGCCTACACAATGCATAATTAAAATGTTTCCCTGCCTTTCATGATTGTCATGGTCCAATCTATAATTGCAAAGGCAATCAATATAGGCTCCCTCCAGCAGTACTCCTGAAGGAAGATATCCCTTGCCAAAGCATCTGGATCTAGTTTATAGCTATAGAGAATTCACAACTTGCCAATAGATATGAGATTTCTATTGGCATGCCTTGTTCTATTAGATGCAAATAGGTTTTCCATTTACAGGGCACAATGGGATGAGTTAAGGAGAGATTTCAGATGCTAAATTTCCTCACTGTTGGGAGGTTAAAGCAGATGGTGGGCATTTCAATATAACTTTTTGGAACAAAGGACTTTTTTTTTTTAAGATGGCTTCCTGCTGAAATTGTGCAATTTCTGTGATTGGGCCTGCATGGTTTGTCAGGCTGTTAATTATTTATGTTGGTTTTCTATCTCCTCCATAGTACAGCAGTAGCAAGTATGATTAGGAGTAAGCTTTTAATGCTCACTTTTTAAGTGTTATTAATAAAAACCAAGATTTTCACACCTTCCACCTATGATGCATTTAACAAATAATAATTTTACGTTTCCAAAGTACCAGAGTTGTGAGGTAAAGAAAGATCAGGAACAAATTTACCAAAAAGAAAGGTAACTTGCTTTTTCTCCCATTTAGCACTAACCAGCGCAGCCCTTGCTAGAGTAATGTGGGACCCAGTTACAGGGACACAGGGAAGGTATTCATCTGGACCAAGGGTCTCAGGGACTTTAGCGTGCCCTCCTCTTGAAATAAGAGAAAGAAATTCTCTGAAAGAGACATGTAAAGGACACACCCTCTTCCCAATGAAATAAAAAGGAATCTTGGTTTAAATTTAAGACAAGATTTTGAGATTAAAAGGGTGAAATTCATCACACCTATCTTCAATACTCTAAAATTTAGCTGCCAATCATACAGGCTTTCCTTAAGGCTGGCCCTGTCTCAGCACCCAGTTTTGAACCATATTTTAGGGCAGGCAGGAGTACTTTGTGTAGGTGTTTCTCCCTCAGCTGACTCAGGAATACATTTATATGAGTAATTTATCCTAGACACTTTTGACTAACTCAGGTTAGAGAATGCAAATCCCACCCTGAATGGAGTGCACATGATAAAGACACACCTCCTAGCAAGCAGCATGCCTGGGATAGGAATTTATGATTTCCTTTTCTCAGTCTTACATTCAGTAAAATGTGTTATGAGGCACTAAAATCTTATACTAAAGACAACAGAAAAACTGTATTATTTATTCCTTTCCACTCACTATGAAAAAAAAGTCGTACTGAACCACGAGAAATGTAAAAGAAAAAAAAATCAATGTAATATAAGAGTGCAGATCCAAAGTTATTTCTGTTGATGGGTTCTTGGTAGCAGCCACGGCTCTGGGAGCCCCTGTGCCCCTCAGGCCTCTGTGACCCAGCTTTGTTTGCCCCGTTGGAGGCCAGCTGAGCTGCAGCAGGGCCAGCGCCGAGGGGCAGCCCCGGTGGGAAGGGGCTGCAGGGAGGAGGGCAGGAAGGAACGAGCTCCGCCGGCTCCTCGCTGCAAACCTCCTGCGCCGTAAAGCCACATCCAAGTGCCGCTGGTATTTCCTCAGCCACCAGCTGCTTTTACCTCATAAAGGGGCTTGATTGCTCTGTTCGTGTAGCCTGGCCGATTGCTTGGCACACCCATTATTTTTAACGAGGATTGTTATTTTCTTTTAAGCCAGAACATCCCTGTTGGCAGCCACTAACACCTTCCAGCCTAGCTGTATGCTGCTGACGCGTGGCTTTGAGCGCACTGTGGGTGTGACAGGCGCAGGTCCCTTCCTCTAGACCTCTGCACCCTCACCAGCAAAGGGCACGAAAATCTGCGTGCGGCTCCCAGCCCGGCTCCTGACGGCGAGAACGAGCACAGAAAGTGTGAGCAAAGCTCCTCCAGCCTCACGGGTGCGACAGAAAGGCTGCAATTCGTGTGTGCTCTGGGCCTCGCATGTAATGAGCATTCAAAGAGACGCGCACAGGTCAAGCTTCAGGGCAGGCGAGTTCACAAAGATCTCGGAGCTTACATGTGCTGTGTTAGACAGTGCTTTCTTAACATTTCAAACCTTTCTCACCCCTGTGCCAGCACCAAACCAAAACCAACCAGAGAGACCGAGCGACTGGATTTGCAGCCCAGAAGTTGTGTGTTTGTTGCAATACGATTTAAATGGAGGCCAGGGGAGAGAGGACCTGGCCCGTTCTTGGCCAGACAGCACCTCCAGGGTTCGGCATTGCTCCAGCTGAGAGCACTACCCCGCTTCTGGGAGTGCTCTAAGTCCTGGGCTATTGATTGTTCTGCAGGCTTTGTCCTCAGTGTAAAGTTTTCCTTTTGACAGATGGGTTTTTTTCTTTAAGATGAAAATCTCTCTGTCAAAAAACTCCCAACCAGTTCTTTCACTAAGACAATCAGCAACTCAAATCAAAAGAACGGTGATAACCCCAAACCTTAGGACTGAATTGCCTTAATTATATATTACACTTGATAGAGCAATCAGAGTTGCTTTGATTTGGGTTATGAATAGATAAGATCTGTGTGAAAGATTTAAAAAGTCCCTCTGTGCCTCTTTTTTCTCCTCTCTCTCTCTTTTTTTTTTTTTTTTCCTAATTGACACTACCTTGACATGTTCATGTAAAGTATCATATTCTCTCCCTGGCGTGACTGAACTCTGCTGCTCACAGTTTTATCACTCCAATGGCAAATATTCCTATTAGTTTGGAGAAAAAAACTTGGCAGCAAAGAAAAAGGAAAAATGGATTTGGAGTACTGGCTTTGGTTTAGGCATTTATCTTGACTTTAATCTTCAAGCCAAACATCCTGTTCTCCTTTTTGTCCTCAGTAAAAAAAAAAAAAAAATTAGAATATTTATTAGAATATTTATATTAGGTTTTCAAATTTAAATTTTCAGTTACCAGATACATTCCTTTCTTTGAAAACAGCTTCAG
Source organism: Vireo altiloquus (assembly GCA_013396875.1). NCBI lineage: Eukaryota > Metazoa > Chordata > Aves > Passeriformes > Vireonidae > Vireo > Vireo altiloquus. The sequence goes on from VZRF01008083.1 coordinate 1,382,805, forward strand.
TCAGATGCTATGATTTGACTACAAAAGGATATGAGAATGCCTCTGTTCAACAGGGAAAATAAGATTAAAGCCCTTTATGAGAGGATAGTAGGTTCAAGGTGACAACGCATCATGATTTTATACCAAACAGAAATAGTATTAAGAATTATCTCTAGGTCACAGTACTGACTAGCAGCCTGCAAACCATCTCTTTGTTACACAAGCCGGATTTTAGTTACAGAAACATCAAAAAAACATTAAAAAGAAGATATTGAAGCGTCAAGAGAATGTTAACCTGACATCAGCCAGTATCTTGAAAGTGCATTTCTTAATTGTGGTATCTAAGGGCCAGATTTTCAAAATTGCTCTCTATTTTTGACTGTGTTTGCTTTGCACATGGAAGTTCAGCATGAAACTGGGCTTTTCTGGGCTTTGCTTTTCCTCTCTCCCTCCCTCGTCTTGTACCTTCTGGGTGCTCATGTGTTCCGTGTTCAGAATTTCTGAGACTCAAGGCTAATGTTTCTTATTCGGAACCGAGGCCTTATTGAGTCATGTTCACTGCGTAAAATTATGTCTATGTAATTTAGCCTTTAACTGAGCAAACAAAAAGGCACAGCAAGATCATTAAAGCTGAAGTTAGCAGACTTCAAACCAACAATAACATAAATTTTTATCAGTGCAAGCAATTAAAAACTAAGGACATTGCCAAAGGATGTGGTGAATTCTCTGCCTCTTATAATCTTTAATATAAACTGGATGTCTTTGTGAAAGATTTTCTTCATTTCAGCCGTAAACTGCATTTGATGTAGGAAGTATTGAACAAAATTCTACAGTTGGTGTTAAAAAGGAAGTTAGGTAATAAACTAGACTATTATAGCAGTCTCTTCTGACCTCAGAATCTCTCCAGAATCTATCTCTACCTTCAGGACTAATTTATTAAAAGCCTGGCTGGCTGTTGTGGGCAATGAAGTATTACAATACTTCAAGGGTTCTGTGAAAAAGGACTGTTGCCAACATTGCTGACTGCAGTCAGCATTTTCTGAAGATCATAGGAAGTGAAAATACAAGATAAGCATCATTCTGATTCATGAACATTTTCCCCGAAATGCTTGCTTCTGAGTATTTTTCATTATCCAGCAACTGCACATCCTAAAATTTGAAATAAAATATTAAAAATTAATAAGTTCCACTAGCTTATGATGCTTCTTCTCTGTCACACAAAATAGATGTCTAGGAAATATTACTTCTCCACATCAAGGAGGGATGCAACTCTGGCTCTGAAGAACTTGTCTATAAAAGTCCACTTGCCAAAAAGCACAGAAATCTGAAAATACTAAAAGAATCAGCCAATTAGAAAGCTATCAGTACTAAAAATTTGAATTTTCATTCAGTTCAAAGATAAAAAAATAGTAACTAAAGTTATTGCTGCCAAGACACAGTTGGTTAAGTTATCAGACAGATCTAGGTCCAGTGCTAACACCATACATGGGACAGTCTGCTGCTTGCTACTGGGTTTGGAACCACACTCATAGGCTGACTACTGTAATTTTCACATTTTGCTATTAAATGGGACAAATGGCATTTCCCATTTTTGGAGCCTCAGAATATGTGTTGCAAAAGATATCATTTCTTTTCCTCTTTGGGCAAAATGGTTGGGTAGGTAACCAACTTCACATCTCTGTGAAAGAAGATAAAAGAAAAAAAAATATTAAAGGAATCCTGGATTTTTTCTTGAGATGTTCTCTCTAAAAGAGCAGAAAATCTATTGCTAAAATAAGTCAGTTAAGTAGGTATGACTTAGTATAAAACCCAGAAACGTGGAGTGACTCTGGAGGAGCTCTATAGAGTAACCTTCTGAGAAAACCTTGAGGGCACTCCTCATAGAAATTTTTCTGCTTTCTAAGCCCAGAGACAAACTGACCATAGGGACATGTGGGGCTTGCCAGGGCACCTGCTCTGGGACCCCTTTTGGTAGCACAGTTTTCTTGGAGGTGTGAAACCAGCCCTTCTGTTTTCCCTTTCCAATCAACAAAAAGAGAATTATGTCTGTGTTGAGCTGTGTTGCTTTTTTGACTCAGTGAAGAGGGAAAAAGGGAAACATACTGTATGGAAAAATATTTTGAAATAATCTGTCCCTCATATTTTACAAAATCTAGAGTTGGCTCTAAAGAACAGAGTTGAGGTTTAGACTTAGCAAGAGGAGAATATGCCCTTTTGGCACCTCATATGACTTTCTCTGAATTTTGCCAAGCATTAAGCCTCTAAGTGCATTGTAATGTATTTGGAGGGGAAGAAGAAAAAAATTCCAGTTTTTTTCAATGGTGACAATATGGGACTATATTTAAAGAAAAGTCAGTGATTCTTTCCATATGTTAAATGACATTCAAGATCCAAATGAGCATTCATTTTTACCTTAGACATTCATCAGGAATGTGCTGGCAAATATCACAGGCAGAAAAATTGCTGGAAAAACTGGGTAGAAATTTCTATTATTCAAAATGCTTTCACTCTTCTTTGCTGATGCTCTTTAAATTAAAGGCTATTTCTTTGGCATCAGGGTGTTCCAATTTTACTAGAAATCATGACACTAAATATACTACATATACTGTAAGGGCACAATCTAAAATGTATTAGCGCAGCAGTTGTATCCTTAAATGTCTACAAGTTACAATGTGTCAGGAAATCTGGGTTAAAAGGGTGCCAGAACTGAAGCCTAGTCAAAGGGAAACAGCAAGAGAGTTTAATTTTACTGCTTGCTCTGACAGGTCACTGGATTTTGATTATGCAGTCAGATATGGTATTCATCCCCTTGATAATGAAAGTTGGGTGGCTGGCTGGAAAGAAAAGGCATGGAAGATGGCTTTTGGTCATTGTCTGAGCTATTTCTGGTAATCCTCCTCACTGTCTAACTCCTGTGTTCAGGAAGGATTTGGGCCCGTGGGGTAAATGGAATTGAAATCTCTCAAGAGGAAAAAAACGATAAGGAAACAATGTGTACTTGCCAGCATTTTTAAGGGGAGATGTTTAACAAAAGAAGAAGCCTGTGCTCTGTATTAGGTTACTGCATTGCCAGCTCTGCTGCTTTCACTGCTGCCTCTCAGCGCCTGCTCAAGACAACAGAGGGACTGTGGCTGTTCTGCCAGCTCTCTGCTGAGACTGTATCAGCTGGACCTCAGTATCACCTATCACATCATAATATTGCAAATTGCTCATCACTTAAGAAATATACATAGTATTTAGAGGGAGATTAACCCTTAATCACACTTCATTTATGGTTTAGTGTGGACTGCGAGAACACGCACGGTGGCACAAGGTCACACTAGCTGCTCTGTAGCTTTTTTAAAAATTATTTTTTTAATATCTTCAGAGCTATAAGTCAGGTTTCCAGGTTTGCTTGAGTCCTGCATCTTAAACTGCGTGCAGCTGAATTTCACTACTGTGAAATTCACAGCACAACAGTTAATTCAAGAGAAATGTAACAGCTAAGCAAATTAACATTACTGCAATGGTTTCTTCTGCAGCAACAGCTCCCTCACACACAGAGAGGGCAAGGTAGTCACCTGCCCTGATTTTCCTCCCTTCCTGTTTGAAGGAAAGGTGTCTGTCCTGGCCACCAAACACAGTGAGCTGCCAGCTTTTGAGTCAAAGCTTCTAAGAAGGAACTATGACGGTGCTGTTGGCACAGTGTGGTGGGGAAGAATTTTCTATCCACCCTCACCAAATTAAGAAAAAACACACCCCAATTGCCCACCTCGGGAGAAACACAGCTGAGTTGGGTAATAGAGTGGGCCAGACAAGGTAAAAATGGCTCCCTTGTACTCAGAAAGAAAGAATGTGTTTCAGGCTCATACTTACCTTGGTCCTGCACCCTCCACTTTCTCTCACCACCTTTCCAAGGGGGTGGCACCAGGTTCACAAGTTTGTACTTGTTCTGCAATGCCAGAGGTGTAACATCAGGATATTCTTCCACCATGGCAATGTGTGGAGGTCTGTTTGCCATTTGCATTTATTTGCCCAAACCTTCTCAATGAGTTTTACAGCTTAGCTCCAATCACTGTAGACTGTGACATTTAATTTCAAATACTCTTCCAATATTCCCACATTAATAAACACAAACAGTGAATCCTCTCTCTGTTGTAATCATGATTTCTGGCAGCATTTAAAAGTGCATATTATTATGACAGTATTAAGAATTGGTACAGCTTCATGCAATGCTGGAATATATATCCAAAAACTAATTTACTAGAGTTGTAATGTTAGGATTATCCTTCTGTCTTTCATGACTGATGCTTCATCTGGAGAATGCTTAATGTTTTCTTGTCAATGAGTGTTAACTCAAATGAATTATTCCAATCTGTTTACTTTGTCCCTGTCTAACAAATGCAAATTATAATTAAAAAGGAAAAAGAAAGGAAAATTCAAACAGCACTGACAACCTGGTATGACAACACTGTGTAGATTTTTCTACTCTTAAGTCCACATCAATAAGCAATTTAACAATAGAACCCTTAATGGGAGACCAACAGGTGAAATTGTTGTGGAGCAGATCCTTGGATGAAATTTTTTCTTTGCACACGTAATTGCATGCAGCCATCCTTGTGTGAAATCCCCCATCAGATTACAGAGTTTGTTGTATGCAAATTGAAGACTAAATGCTTGGTAGCACCTTTCAGCTCTGCAACGCTGGAAATGAGTTTTTTAATAGGAAATTAGATTAGTAATATTTTAGTCAACAAAAACGCAGAAAATTTCTGCATGAAGATGAGAAAATTATTCATGCAAACTGACTTTAAAAAAAAGAATGAACAATTGTTAAATTCTGTATACTACTATTCATAAAAAAATCTGTGCATTATTTTGTAAACAAAGAATGAGATGTGCAAAGAAAAATTATTTCTACTTTGCTGGCTATAGTATTGACTTAGCTTTTGGCTAGCAACAGGTTGCATAATTTAGTGGTTTCAATTTTTAATATGATTCTATTCAGTTCTCAAAGTGAGGAACAATATGTGGAAAATTACAATGAACTAAGTCAGATTATAAAATAGATGGTTTGCAAACCATCAACCAGGAACTAAAAAAAGACATTGCCATTTTCAGTCCCTGTTATGCTGCAATGGATTATATTAACCTTCAGTGAGTTTCAGAAGCCAAAGTGAGAAAAGACTTCTCAGCCTTAAACCTCCTCTGCAAATGCAAAAGTGGTTCCTCTGGTGTAAATTTGCCTTCCTTTATAGCTGATAGCCCAGAAAAACAACTGATCATGTAGTAATAAATTATCATTAATATTATTTGAAAAAACTTATTAAAATGGTTCTCGCAGTTTAGGCTGGACCACAGAGCAGAGCCTGAACGTACCACACACTGAGAAAGCTGAGGAAGATGTGTGTCACCAGCAGGAAACAATAGATGGTTGGTAGAATGAAGCAAAACGTAAATCACCATTAGACGAAAAGTTCTAGGCAAAGACATTCCTGTTTCTAAGAACCTACTGGCTTTTAATAGCCTGGCTACAGCTAAACTATTACAAAGCTTTGCCCTTGTCCTAAGGAAGATGTAAAATGGGATGTGTACCCAGAAGGGAGTCTCACACTTCAGCATATTCTAAGTGGGAGTAAGGTGGAGCAGTGAAAACTAATGTCTTCTCCAGCTTTCTGAACACAGGTCAAAACTGCTCTGGGCTCCTGGCAGAAGTCTGCAGCTCCTGGAAATCTCTTAAAATTCCTCTAATTTGGTTTGCAATCTTCAAACAGTGACCATGGGAATGTGTATTTCCATGAGAAAGAGATTTTTCTCTCATTCTCTTTAAAAGCTTTAAAGAAGTAGTGCCTTAGATAAATGAAGAGACCTGAGGAACTCATTTTAACTGTAGCAAAGACCCCAGCAATATGGTCTGTACTTAATAAATGAGAATATTACCAGGACTAGGAATACATCACACACCTGCTGCAAAAGTCCAAATAAACCAAATTTTAAAAACTCCTTTCACATCAACTCCCCCACCATCCCCAAATATTTACTAGCTTTTATTGCCAACAATACTATTCTGTTCTATAGATGATAAATATAGACACAGCTCCTTGTCCCAAGGACTGACAATCTAAACACACCCCAGGGAAACACATGGAGGAAATAACAGAAGGACAGTAAAGTTGTTTCCTTTGTTGCCTCGTTAATTCACATCTTATGCACTACACAATAGACTGAATCTTTAGGAGAGTCATGAGTTTTGTGCTGAGGTTACTGCTACCTAGTTTATTCCTTTTATGTCTTTGGGGCATAAAGGAGAAGAAAAGGCAACCAAATCCCAGTGGCTATAATGTGACAAGAGTGTAAGGGAAGTGGAGAACCCTTTTACTCACATTTTACATGTCTCCCTGACTCTTCATTTCTCTCCTTATTTTTCTTAGACAATGACTGCTCCAACAAACAAGCTGATTAAAATCGGATACCCAAAGCTTTTATCACCTGCGGCTGTCATCTCTCCCTCCCTGACAGATGTCACTGCAGCCACTGCACTGAGAGCTCAATTTGTGAATGTAAGCCCATTCCAGACCTTGGTTGCTGTAAGATGTCATCTGAAAAAAGAATTTTTGGAGCCTATTTGCAGTGGAAGTGGGTCCTGGCATCATCTGGAAGCAGGTTTCTCTTCCATCCATCTGCCTTTAAACCACAGTCTTCCAAACTTCTCTTAACTTTTTTCCTTCCAACACTCCTGAGGTTGATGTTTTTCCTCATCTCATTCAGAGAGTATTCTGTCCAGGCCCAAGAAGTGCCTAGAAAGTGTGCACTGCACACAGAACAGAAATCAAAGCCATGTCTTTAGTCTGCTTTTGTGTAATCCCAACTCAAGCTCCCAGTCTCAATTTTTAAAATTGATTAAAGTGTAAATTACAAATGATAATACTACTCCCAAGGACAGAAAAATATTAAAAGAGGTTTACAAATCTAAGAGAGAAAAATCAATCACTGGCAAGAAGCAGCCTAGGATATGAATGAATTGCATGCCATTTAGAGAAACAAATAAACACAACAGAATTAATCAGCAGATGTAAAAGAGAGAGTGTGATGCTGATACAAAATAGAAGAGATTACAAGAGGGCATGAAAAAATGACTATGTGCACCAAATCCTAGCTGCTTTCTGCACACATAGAAAAAATACTGAAGAAAAGCTACTAGTAACTTTTTTTGAAGATGGACATGAATTAAAGGCAAATGAATCCAGTCTGTGCCTCTCTCGTGTACAGGCACACACATAAACCCTACTTTCACAAAGTCAGCCCCATTGGGGATTTCTGACCCTCATCCTTCCTCTGCCATGCTAAAGCTGAATTTTAAACTGAGTCTGGAAGGCCAGGGTGTGGTGGCACAACAGCAGCATAAGAAATAGATGAGTTTTTTTCTGCGTTTGCATTCCTGACAGATTCCTCACAACTCTTGTTAACTAGACTGAGGACTTGGGAGAGAAAGATGTGGAAATAGGCAGGCAGAGCAAATAGAATTAGGAAATATTTTGAAAACAGTCCTGCAAGCCAGGACATGCAATAGCCAAATTCACTTTAAGTCTCGACAACCCAAGTTCAAAGGCTTGAATTACTCAAGAATATCCTATGTTTAGCCAACACTGCTAATCTGGCACATCTCTTCCTTGTCTGGCCAAACCCTTCCCTTCTCAAAATACCCAGAACAGATAAGTGCAACGTTACAGATACTCATTAGCAGAGAGAATGTGACCGAAACATCAGCGCAGCTTTGAAAGGCAGGCCATGTATCTACAGTCATGGCCACGTATCTACAGTCATGATGGGTTAAATTTTGTTTTGTTGTTCTTCCAGCTGTTTGCCAGCAATAAATGGCAATTGTACTTTCCAACTATGTTCAGCTGGGCTCTAAGCCATTTTTCGCTGTTTTTGATGGCAGCGTTCTCAAAGACATGCATTAAACTATCTGGCCCATGCAATAACTCACTAGGGTTGCACTCATGCTTCCAAGGAGGCCCATAAGAAGAGGGAAAGTAGTCTTTTTTGAGAAAGGCAGCAGTCTTCTGCATTAGTAATATTAAACTTTCCCAAGGAATTTATAGCATTAACAAATTATTTTGATAAAATACAGGAGGCTTTGCAGACGGTTTTCTCAGAGTTTCAACAGAGCAAAATGTGCAAGCTGTACACCCACTCCTCGATGTTGTAAGCTCCCTTACAGTCTGTCCTGTGACCATTCTCAAATATACTCAAATTACAGAGTTAATCTCATAATGGTAATGCGTCCACAAACAAATTACTGCAGTAATGCAGTTAGCTCAATTAACTTTTGAATCTATTCACTAGGCAGAACTAAAGGTCATTTTCTATTAAAATATCTCCCTCCCACTTCCTTATCACCCTTTGCAACTTACAGGAGTTAATATTAGAAATCCTGTCTATGCTATGTCAGGAAGAACACAGGATGACGAAGCCAGAAAAAGACCTTATTCTTTACTAATATAACACAGACACGACCCGAAGAGAACATCTGCCTTCTTTCATGAACACATCTAATTATGGCAAATTGTTAACACCTTGAAGAGGAGTTTCATAGAAGGGTAAACTTTAACATATGCCATCCTCACACATAAAACATCCTGTACTTCCTACTCTTCCAAACACATGCCCTTTTTCCTCCAACAGTTTATCAAAGACCTTGGGACTTCAACCTCTTTTCATTCCTGTGGATGCATTTTTTCAGTGCTTGCAATTATTTGCCAGTGCAAATGAATCCATAGAAATGTCAAACTATGTAATCTGGGAATGCAGTCAGGAGATGAGACAGCAAGGCCTGCAAAATAGCAAAAGCAATTATTTCCCCACGTGCAAATGAAAGACACTACAATTTAAATCTTTTGGAAAATCCTGCCTTTACTTTATTTGGGCACTGAAAACTGCCTGTCCACCCTACAGCTCCTGCTACTCTTCCCCTTGAGATCTCACACTCAAGTCACAGTGAATAATTTGGCACTGTTATTGTCATGGCAACACCTTGATGTCATGCATACACAGAATCATGATTGACATTCCTGCAGTAACCATCAAAAGGAGAAATCAGAGGAAGAAGGAGAAAACCAGACTCGGCTCCAATACTAATGGGGGAAACAGTATCATTAGCACTGTAAGTATTGCTTTATTCATAAATCTGCTTTCTCCGATTCTCACCATGCCAACATTCCTGTGGAGGGGTCCCATCAGACCCCAAAATACACTCAAAGTGCAGAGGGGGATTCCTAACACATGCCTGGATTTGGCCAGATTGCAGTATGTCCTTCTGACAGTGCTGTCCTTGGGCAGAGGGCTCCATGCTACAGCATGGAAGACTTTTGCCACAGAGGTTAGTCTTAAAAATGTGCCTCTTAAATGTCATAGGTACGGCCTAAAATAACACAACACATTAGACAATGGGGGCTTTGCCTCTGAGGATAGTCTTCAGGTCTTCAGCTGGGCTGTAAACCTTTCTCCTTTTCTTTTTTCTCTTCTCTTCTCTTCTCTTCTCTTCTCTTCTCTTCTCTTCTCTTCTCTTCTCTTCTCTTCTCTTTTCTTCTCTTCTCTTCTCTCTTTTTGATGTTTATAAGTGCTCACAGGGAGACACACACAAACCATTAGGCACAGTATAAAATAACATGTCTTAAATATTTTTTAAACTCAATGTCTGAAGCAATTCTCATAGGAGTCTACAGGCAATACCAAGACAAGGATGGAAACAGCCTTTTATTCTAAATTTCATATGTACAAGGAAAGCCATTTTACACAGTTTTGTAAATTCTGCGTAAAAAAGCTATTGTCATCCAATGTCACTGTGCTTACACTAATAAGAACTTTTAAACATGGAGTACATTATTAACAACAAAAACTGTTAACAAACAGGCATAAAAGACACAGATATGTGTGCTGATATTTCACATATATTCTAGAAACGAGTTGGCACAAAAATAAAATGTGCCAGTAAAAAAAAATAGGCTTTTTTTTTTTTTTTAAATCACGCAATACATGATTTTCTTTCTTGCTTTCTCTCCTTTTTGTACACAATATGCTGAGATCCATTCTCAAACCTTTTCACATCAGGATTTGCAGGCACTTTAGCAACCCAGCTATATTTTTTACAATACATGAAGTTCAGACCAACAAACATAAAAACAGCTGCTTGCAAAAGAAATTCCCATATCCCATATGCACATTCAAATATTACTCTCTGCTAGAGCAATCTTTTTTGCTTTAGTAATTTTTGGATACTGACAGGTTTTCAGGATGACGTGTAACAGTTTTTCTCCACTTATTTCTCATTCATATACTTAAAGGCTTCTTTTTAATGTAGCATCACAATGCAACAATATGGTATATGGAAGCACAAATGAAATTGTCCACAAAACTTCACAAATTCTAAAAAGAATGAATTGTTCTCTTTACAGCTATTTGATCCAAAGAAAAACTTTGATTTCCTCTGCTCTTGCTTTGAGCTATCTCCAAAATTTGTCCAATGACTACTGTGTATCAGATGACCATGAGCTGACATCCTCCCTAGTTCTCTTCCTAGATACAAGTGTCATATGACCAAATTAATTTAGAAGCAAAGCAAAGCAGAACTCAATTGTATGTTTGTTCATAATTTCCCATCTTTAATAAAATAGTAAAATATACTTATCAAAGGTTTGGTTGTGTCTGTATAAATAATCTCTCTCCAGTTATTTCACTTGTAATGGACTGTGCATTAAGATTATAAGGCAATTGGAACAGGATTCTCAGGATAACTGAAAGGTTAATATTGTTTTCCTCGTGAGTCAGGATAAAGGCTTTTTTAATAAGCTCAGAGTGGGGAGAGAGAGAAAAAAAAGAGTGCATATGTGCATAATAGAAGAAGGATAGTTTTTCAGCATATAGACACTTAAATATTGATCAACAAAGACTGGTAATGACTCCACCATAAAACATATCAGAACTCCAACTACAATCCAGAGTAGAGCTCAGCCTTATCCACTCAAGAGTGATATGTACACCTCCTTCTGACCCAAGAGAAATAATAAAGGACATGTCAATGCTTCCTTCAACCTCAAATTCATTAATTTTATGCCACAAAGCTGCATGTTGGTGTAATACATCACTGCAAAGTAAAATACATTACAACAAAACCTAGCAAAAAGCCATTGACAACTACTGGACTGGGCTACGGAACTCGGAATGCAGGGGCAGAGCTGCTCACTTCCACTATGATTGTCAAATGGTGGAGTGTCCTTCCATGGATTCAACACTTGGGACAGAATGGCAAAGACATAAGGCCCACCAATGCTTTGCCCATATTTTGAAAGGCACTGAAATAGAAAATGGATATATTCCTTAGTACCATCAGTTAAAAAAAGTTTTCAAAATATAAGTCTTTATATGAAAATGTTCCTTATTGCATGGTAAGTTGATCCTCATTTTCTTCACCTCAAGAATAAAATGGTCTTCCCTTTTCTGGCGTTTGCAATCTGTTCAGCCTCGCTACCTGAGATGGTGAAGGTGGTACATCTTGTCTGAAAGGACCTTTAGGAGGGGTATAATTAGGGTCCTGAATTTTCTTATATGAGTCATAGTTGCTAGGCCCTTCAGAGGAAGTTTTTTTTTTCAGTTGTTGTTCTTTCCGCCTCTGCTCTTGACGAAGCAGTTCTTGTGTTTCTAGCATTACCCTGGCATTAAAGCCATGTCCCCCCATATAGCCATTCCTTGATCCCTGGTAGCTGGAATATCTGGGATTTTCCTTCGCAGTCTGGAACCCTTCTCCAGGAGAATAACTCTGCTCCCAGGAGTCTTGAGATACAGAACTGGCATTTTTCCTGCTTTGCCTGAAAGAAAAATGAAAGAGGTTTATAAGAGAAATGTTCTGGTTTCCCTTTGCTATTGACAACAATCACTGGAAAGAAGGCAGCTTCTGCCATGCCATCAGCTTTTCCCCAGCTATGGCAGCCTCTAGAAGCCACTTTCTAAAGTTCTCTTCTGCCCCAAAGTGATACCTTGCCTCTTTTGTTGGGAGAACATTTCCTAGAGAGTTGAACTACATTTCTAGGCCTCTGCAGGAGGAATATGCCATGAAAACTCATTCCGTGCTACAACTACCCTCATTCTAAAGAAAAAAGTGTTACAAGTCAGTTGCAGACTTGGACAGACCATACATGTTGCTGTGCTTCCTAAGAATGCAGGTAACAGCCAGCAATTGTAAAGTCACTCATGAAAGATTTGAATCTAGACTGACACTTGATTAAAAACGTAATAGGCAGATCCTTAAAACACTTGCCCTAACACTGCACAAGTCAGAAGATAAAGCTTGTTACTGATAGGTAGTTCTAGTTTCTTCTCCCATTTCCTGAACTAAGAATTTCATGCTATAAGGACTGTTTCCCAATCCGCTAGAGCTTTCACGAACAAAAAGGCAGAGATAACCTTTTTTGCTTATTTTTTGGCTCCAGGGAATAGATAAATAGGCCAAATACATATACGAATTACAAATTCTTATCTCTTTTCACAATAAATCACCACATTATTTTGAACACAGATTATGGTTTTGAAATAACTTTAATTTACTATCAAACTGCTAGATGCTTGTATGAATTTAAAATAAGATTGGTGGTGATAAAGTAAAACAATTTTGTGCTGCAGCAAAAGAGATACCCACTTTGAGATTAAAATTAGAGCATGAGAATCAAGCAATAAAATAAAATATATTGCTGCATAAATCAATAAGAAATAACTTAGTTGTTTATATATGGCTTGGTTTTTCATGTCATCACATATGACAATGTGGCCTCATCCAATGGATATACAGCAGCGAGACAGGAGACCTGGAAAATTTTTCTACCATTGCTAAAAGTAAAGTCACCTAATGTTTTTGCAATCTTCCTTCCACATGTATAATTTGAACATTACCATATCCACATTATTTCATAACTGATTCCGAGACTTCTGGATGAAAAATGTTATGCAGGATGAACGTAAATTATTGCAGCAAAAATTACAACATAATGTAAATTGTTACAAAATTTTTTATAGCTATTATTGGTATTCTCATATCCAACTTTGCCAAAGAAACAATGCTTCTGAGTCATGTTTTATCACTCCCTGGAACAAGAGCAAACTGAACGAACCTTTGTAGGCTACGAAACTGTCAGGTTTCTGATCTCTAGATCAGATAAATTTTACGTAGTAGAAAATTAACGTGGAGTTAAACCTTGCTATTACAGTTTCACTCGGGACAAGAGGATGACTAGTTGAACTAATTTAATTTACTGACTGTTTTCCCGTACTTGTTCAAAATTAATTGGCACATTTTCTCTTTCTGGGGAGATGCTTTAAAATTGACTCCAGTGGTTTTTTGCCTTCAGTACTAAAGATTTGAATGTGCAAAGGGGAAAAAAAAGGGGAGTCTTAGAGAATACACAAGATGAAAGGCAACAAAGCTCAAGAATGAAGCCAGTGCACAAACTTCAATCATTACAAAGCCATGGTTGCAACACTAAGCTTGGGACCTAGGTTTTGGAGTAGTGGCAAGACTTCTTTAAGGATGAGTCAGTGTTAGGAACAGTTTGTAAAGATGGAGAACTGCATGCCTCAGGTTGTTATAGGAGCATTGTGGTATTTACAGTGCTGAGATTTAGCCCTGCAGTTCTGTCTGCTCTCAGCACAGCTGAAATACCCAGAGTGCTCAAACCAAGCCATTAAATTATCATTAATTACTCAGTAACATGCATTGTTAGATTGCTAGCCATTTCTCATGTTGAAAACCACCTTGAGTAAAGTTCTCAGTAACTCTTTTCAAAACAAGCATTTCTATGAGCTGCTCTATGATCTATTTTTCATATTTCTTTTGATTAATTTTCTTGTAGATTAATTTTCACTTTAGAGATATTAATTTCTGCCATTGGAACAGCATTGCAACTGATTCCAGCTTTTAAATGCTACCAGAGATTGCAAAGAGGGGAAGAATCATAGTTTTAAAACTATAAATAAACCTGATTGAGTGCGGCTAGCAGAACTGAAAGAGAATTTCTCAAGAGAAACAATAGGTGTGGTCACTTCCAAAGGAAGGCAGAGATAAAAAGAAGAGGGGATATAAACATTTTCAAGATGAGAAACTAACAATCTCAGAAAACACAGGAACTTTACATTTCCCTTTCCCACCTTCCACACTTTTCAGAAAAATTCTGCACTGAAAGGTGTTAAAGCATTTGAAAATCTGAAACTGTTTTATTTTCAAAGATGTTGCTAAGATAAGAGTTCATGGTTAGATAACTTTGCTATGAGGCTTATATTTGTTTCCACAAAAAGAGTTATAATATACCCAGTAAAACATATCTTGTCACAACAATTTTTTTTTTCCACACCATTTCCACACAAGTCATGAAAAGTAATACAGCCTTATTGGAAAGCAATTTGACACCAAGCTCCGGTGTAAATTATTCTCCATTCAACCATTGCTGCTGATATTTCAAAATGCAAAGACTATTTGCATAATGCTTAACTATGAGAATTAATTTGAAACACAAGTTGGCTAAACTTCTATTAATTCTGAAAACTAAATATAATGTAAAAGACATTTTACCCAAACAACTAAACTTTAAAAATCCTTACCACTTAAAGAACCATGGGTTTGTTTACACAAAAAATGTATTCGTTTTCAACATTCTATATATATTATAAAATGTATATATGTGAACTTGAAGACCCTTAATTTCTTGGAAAAATTTCTCAGTTCAGTATTTTTCCGTTGGAGGTCTTGAAATTTTTTTCCCTTTCAATTTTTCTCCTGTGTTAACTTCACAGAGATAGAATTTCTACCCAGTAAAGAACTAGGCAATAGGAAAAAAGTCATCTGACATGTCAAAAGGGGACAACTCATGTCATGCTTAGGAGACTTTTGCAGAAAATTAAACTGGATGGTGTCCCAAGAACAATAGGTTGGTTAATATTTCAATTCTGTTGGGTGCTGAATGTCATCAAATTCCCCTGAAACCAGCTCTGAAGCAATTCTCTGAAGCAATTCTCAGCTACCACATGCTCTCACTTAAGAAATTCTATGCCTCTTCCACAGTGAATACATTCCGCCTTATATCAACACTGAACAAAAGCGTCTGCACCAAGTAGGACATTTTCCTCCACAAACAGAATTAGCTCCAGGCTCCCACGCACGGAGCAGCCTCAGGCAGTTCCCATACCTGGGCAAGGAGCTGTACTGGCGCTGAGCTTGCTGGAAACTCTCTC
The DNA here is from genome assembly GCA_013396875.1 of Vireo altiloquus. Lineage (NCBI taxonomy): Eukaryota > Metazoa > Chordata > Aves > Passeriformes > Vireonidae > Vireo > Vireo altiloquus. Next base: position 1,398,039 of record VZRF01008083.1, read on the forward strand.
GTTCTTCCTGCCGCTGCCGCTGCATTTGGACCTCTACTGACACGGAGTGCCTGCCACTCTGGGAGTACGTCTTGGTGTTTGGCTGCAAAACAAAATTGAAAATTTCTTAAACAAAGTAGAAAAATACCCACAAGAGAGCCATCATTTAAGTTGCTCTTGTACAAATCCAGCAATATCTGTTTCAACACGCAGTTCAAGTAGCTCTTTCACAATAATTAGGACAAATTCTGACCCTTAACAGTGCCCTGTGCTACAAATTCTGTTTCTCACCTACCATTTCTGAGATGTATCAGGTAAATAATCATCCAGAATGGGTTATGCTTTTATGGCAACACTGTAATTTAAATTAATTCACTGGAACAGATTTTCAGACTCTCTAAGTTAGCTGAGCCACGGTAATGCTAAGTTCTACATCCCACTGAGGATTTGAGGGGGGAAGGAGCACAGCAGCTCCTTTGAACCTCAGCAGTACACTCAAGTGATGCTCTCCCTTAGTGGAACCATCCTATTTTGCTGTTGGCCCAGAGATGGGGAAAATATCTTCTGGTTCAATATGATCAAGCAGATAAATTCAGCAAGGCTCTTGTGGACAGTGAGGACTCCTCTATCTCTGAGCAGGATCTTAATGAGGTGCCAATTTGAAACGCTGAAGCCAATACTAAGAGCAAGTGAAAACGGATGGTCTTTCTGGGAATAGAGAGTATTACCAGTCAAGATCTAACAGAATGGTTGGATTCAAACTTTGGAACATGGAAAAGTTTACTTTTGCAGAGATACCACTTTTCATTTCACTATACTACTTTTTTCAGATTTTGTGATTTCATTTTGCAAAATAGTGTCACAAAAATCAAAGAATGATATGGGCTTTTCTTGTTTTACTAATAAGGTTTTGCCTACAAAGAAACCGAGCATTACTTTTTTTCTCCTTAAAATTACCGGTATTATTCAAAACATGTAAGTTTAATCATGGGGAGATTAGGGAGCATAACCACTTGTCTGAGCCTGGGACTGAAACAGCTTGTCTCAGACTTGGTTTTAAAAGCACATTTTGCCTTTTTATCTTTGTTTTTCCTCAAAACAAACATCCCTTGTTTTTTTCCATTGTAATTTCTGCAGCAGAAAGCGATCCTAATGGCACACAAATACATGCAAGATAAAAGGCTTTTCAAAATCTTTGCACATTGAAGAAAAGTTTTAGAAACTAGAAAGTTGTCATTTGTGACATAAGTGTCTTATTATAGTCACGTACCTTCAGGTAGCCAGAAACAAGTTTTAAACAGGTGTACAACTTTTAGAAATTTTGTTGTCAATGAGATTTCACTTCAGACAGAGCATCAGTCTCAGCTCAGAATTTAACAGATACAATTTTCCCATTACAAGAAGATTACTGGTTGAAAGAATCAGAATCTGAAAGCACAGACTAGGAATAACAATGAACTTATTTAAGAGAATCCTGAATGCAACAGTAATGTCTATTTCAGTATAGGTTTACTCTGTAGAAACCTCAATAAAACAGCATTTCTAAGGAAAAATGCTTTAGGAATGGTGAGATGAAGCAACAAATTGAGAAAACAGAATCATGTGTCAGCCTTGTGGGAAATTTTCTTAGAGATGAATAAGCTGTACATATGTATGTCCAAACCAACAACCCCCACAGAGATTTCCTACTATATTAAATAAGGGCAACACATACAGAGCAGCATTTCAGTTATTGCATATGTCAACATTTCTAACTTTCTTGACTTTATTGAGAGTCTTCTGACATTTGGTATTTTATTGAAGGGCTCAGCTTATGGAAGGGAGTGATTACCTGAAAATCACAAGGTTTATTTGTGAGTTCTCTCCTGTGTGGTTATAAGCAGCTTACAGCGAACCAGAGGGAAACTCAAAAGTTCCCATATCAACTTCCCCATAAAGAATACAAACATTTAAACTAAGATTTTACAGCCAATCTCCTAATTTCATGGGTTTCACTTCAACAACATTGGAAAGCTTGCAGCTACATTATGTCATATGTGAGAAAGTAGTTATCACAGGTAAGAGGTGAAATCAGAGTTGTCTCTCTTTGAAAATAGTTTCACTTTTTTCAGTTGGCTGTAAACATTAAGGAACGTGACAGTACAGAGAATGGTTAAATCACCAAACAGGTGGAGATAGGATTGAGCTGCTGCTCAGTTTGGGTTTATACAAGAAAATAAAATGCATTGTCTAGAAAGCACACACACACGTATGGAGAGATGAAGTTACCACAAAAGCCTGTGGTAAAGTGCCAGAGGCTCTGAAAGTCCTAATGGAGTATGAATGGACTAAGATCAAAATGTAAGTTCAGAGGCATTTCTTTTTAATGCACAGAGGAACTAATGGTTCAATAGAAGCAGGAGCTGTCATTCCTGTCTGCCTGCTGTAATGCATGCCCAGAATGACATGATCTGAGGAGTCAGGGCTGGATTCTCTGCAGTTCACAAAGAATTTCATCTAATGGACAGCATTTATAATTTGATGGGTCTAAAGGCAAACATCTCAAATCCACTATCTGATTTACTGAAGGTATGAGTACCTGTATGCCCTGTTAACTAATCTGGAAAGGACACTCATAGGTAATTTAATCTGAATGTTCTTCACATCTACAATAAGATGTTCATATAATTGAATCTATTATCTCATTTCAAGTGTCCAAAAATATGTCAATGAGACATAACAATACTCTCTTTGTATGTAATCACATATTCCATAACATAATATATAATATATATAACATATATACACGCAGACAGATACATTCAACCATCTTATTAGATGGCCAAAAGAAAGGCCTTTCCTTAGATAAGAAAAGGCCTTTCTCTCAAACCTTTGCATTCAAAACCTCAGTGATACCATTGTGAATGCCCTTGATATATGGTTATGATGATATAAAGACTTAATATATTCCATTTTGGACCCTTAACTTGCTCAGTAAAATGCAAATCTCCATACAGTGATATAACTTTTCAATGTGCTGTTGAATAAAGTAACTAAACAAAAAATATGTATATAATGAGCAACTTTAGTCTTCAAATACTAATAGGTAATTTTGTCTCAGTTCTCATAGTATGTTTTTACACACATATATTTTTATAAAATATATTCTTAAGCACACATCTATATAAATGCCTAGCCCATTTATGTTAGCATAAAATGGAGAAAATTAAGAGAAAAAATGTTGCATTATTTTCAGATCTTTCAACAGAAGCAAAAAAATGTGTACAAGGAACACACGTAACACAGTAATTTTAACACTCATATCAACATAAGGCTAAGGACAATTATAACCTGAAACCATCCAACAAAGCTGGCAACAGATCAGTCCTCACCGAACAGATTGATAAGAACTCTGGCCTCACTTGCAATGAGATGTATGACAAGCACTGACCTTTTAAATTAGGATGTGGTCAAGGCCACAATAACAACCAAGTCTGAGTTATACAAATAAATGTATGTTCATGTCTTCCACAACACGTTTAAGTGGCAATGATAGTGCATTCAGCATTATTAAACAATATTCAGCATGTAAAATTGTGCTTTAAGATAGATGAAATTACATGGCTCTCTTCTCAAAGAGGTATTAATTTAAAACCAGGGCTGCAAAGTTCCTACTTTATCACTTTATGCAAACAACATTTTTTCACATTACAGAGAGTGTACTCCCATGGCTCACATTGCAGGGACCATTATCAGCAGTCCAGGGCAACATATTTTACGGACAAAGGTCCATCCTCTCTTTCCCCACCTATCCCAGGAGCTGCCCACACAGCTTCTGTCCCCGCAGAGTGGCATTTCTACCCCCACAGAGTAGTTCTGTGTGGTGGCAGCATGGATCCCTCAGGAACAGCACAGATCAAAGCTGCCACCAAATTACAGAGAGGAGATCATGGGGGCCATCCAGGACACTGGTTTTTCAGGGAGATCTAACCAGTTCAGGTGATATGAGCTCTACCAACGTCAGTGACATACCTATCTGACTACAGCCTACAGCCACAGGGATAAGCTGGGAGAAGTGCTTGCTCAGACTCAGAACATTTGGAGTTAATAAAGAAATAGTTAATGGGGAGATTACTAAAGGAGCGATTCCCTTAGCATTTTCCCAGTTATTAAAAGAGACCATTATTTAATAATAAAACAAATGTGCTAATTTCTTTTCCCAGTTTAGTGGAAAATCTCCGTGTTTAACCAAGAAGTTTCAAGTTCACCTGGGAAGTTGGCAGGAACAAGCTCCCCCCCCAAAAAAAGTCCATGGTTCTCATAGTGCAGCACTAATTAGAAATAGATAAGATTAAATGACCTTGCCTGCTTTAAGTGTAAATGTACTTGGCATAGATGACAGACAATCCAGTAACTGTGTATATCAAAATTCAGAATGATAAAAAACATTCAGTGTTTCTGGGAGATGTCCTTGAAAACTATTTTTACTTCCATCTTTGTGTTTATGTTGCTATGGTGAACAGAACTTATAGCAATATGTCTTTCAGAAATTGCCAACAGGTGTATGTATTAACTCAAACAACATATAATAAGAAAATTCCATCCCTTTCTGTGGTGTAGGAAAGCTGAGCAGTATGGAACAAAGATTTCTGTTTTGTCTTAGGAGCAGCAGAAAGAAAAACTTCAGTATGGCAGAAACAAACCACTAAGCCCTGAAATTCTGCTTGAGGTATTTATGCTCACTGTATGCCTGTGAACTATAAATATGTTTACTTACTAACTACAATGACTTAATTTCTTTTTAAAATCTTATATCTTCATTTTTAAATTTCAAATATATTAGTAGATTAAAGCTAGTGGGTAAGAAAAGGTTAGAAATACAAAATGTTAAAGTCAGAGCCTATATCTTAGCAAAAAATGCTGGTATTTTATTAAATCCGTTGCAGATTTGATAAAAGGGTTATTAACTACACAGCTACAGAGAAACTACCCGTGAAGACACTGCCCTGCATAACTTTGGTTTCCTCTCTCAAACAGATTGTGGGATAGGAGAAACTGTAATTTAGCTTCTAAGGTTTTTGTCTGCTGCAGTACTCCATTAGATATTGCCTAATATCTTGCATAAAATATCCTAAAATAGATGCTTGAAATGGATTAATAATAGAAAGAGTTACTACACTACTTCTCTTTCTCATTAATGTGTCGAGTAATTCCACATAATTTACAGTCTGATATAAACTTTACAATGTTTGTATTGAATAAAGTCTGTTATTCATTTTTTCAGGTAATATTAATATGCTATGGTTGAAATTACCAGCAATAAAAAATAGACTTTTGTTTTTCCTAAAGAATTTTAGATTATTTAAACTTTAGTATGGCTTTGAGAAGGTCAAGGACTTGAGTACAGGGATAAGAAACAAGTAGCTTAAACAGACAAAAAAGACTTTTTTTTTCCCTGTAGAGACAAGACCTACACACCAACAAAGAGCTGAAAAAACCCAAGCACAGTCCCTAAACTTTCTGAGCCTTCAATTATCAGGCCATGTATAAATATATTATTAGGACTCCTGAAGTCTTTCCTCTATGAAAATCATGTAATTATTTACTTTTCACAAATTTAAACTACACTCAGACAAGTCAGGAAATGTATATATTATGACCCAGTTAGCTGTTATCTTTAGAAAATAAAGTATCTTTTTATTTGACTCCTAAATATTTAAAGTAGAGTTTGCTTAGCTTCTCTCTCAATGCCAATTTTTTTCCCATGGTTCAAACAGATCCAGGATCACTGGAGATGAATGTATTTGTGAATGGAATTTGCCACTTCCCCTTTACAGCTCCAATTATTGTATTGAATATGATGAAATAAAGCACCAACTTTTGTGCCTCAAGCATCTTTTTGGGCTTTTTTGGATTTCTGGTGTGCTTCTACAAGAAGGAGTGGCAAGCAGCTGTAGTGTTTTCCATGGATTTAAAATGCTCTTTTTTTAAATTGGATTGTTCAGTCCCACAGCGTTTAGGGCTATAGAGCTGTGGTTTTGTTGTGGAAGCAGGGGGGTGTGTCTGTTAATCAAGATGTGACTAGGCAAAAATACAAGATATGGAACAAATTACAGCAAAAGTCACCCAAAGCCTGGGACTGGTACAAGGTAAACCTCAGCAGACCTAACACAACCCAGAAAAGTACAGAAAACAGAGGCTCAAGTTTGGTATCAAACAGAAAAATCAGTCCCAAAAGAATCCTCATTGGTATGAAAATGTCATAGCAACAACAAGGGCCTCAAATGTTAGCAGACACACTGTATATCCATGCAATTCTACATGCCCAGATACATATTTCTGAAAACTTTGACTGGAATTAACACCAGCAAGTTTAAAATGGATTAATCAAATTTTATGTTGTTTTTATCTTTTTTTCCATGCAACGTCAGGCCTATAGTATTGCCCTTGAAAGCCTCCTGTATGTTGCTTTTTGAAATATGCACAATAAAAAGAGCTATATAAAAGGAAAAAAAAAACCTGCTATGAAGCCTGAGAAAGTAATCTTAAAATAAACAAATGCAAAAATCTCTTCCATAAAGCTTTGGCTCAGTTGCAGAACTAGTGAGTTTTAGAGATGGTGCAATGTTGCAACATTTAGACAGTTATTTAAACCCTAAGCAGTGTGTCATTCAAATGGCCTTGAGCAGAAATGTTATGCTGCTTAATAGACGGTGTCATCTCATTCCAGTGCTATCACTTTTTGTGTCTGCTAAGTTGCCTGATGCTGTGTGAACACTCACAGGCAGTCAAGTACTTTGTTTACTAGCAGGACAAGTACAGTGGGTCAGAAAGTGCAGCGCTGTTGCATTGCTCACGGACACAGGAATGACCTTCACCTGATGGGCAGCAGCAGAAAGGGATGGGCCAGGCACCCACGGGTACCACAGAGTGATGCAGTGCTCCGTGGAATGAGACCTGCCTCCAACCCCGGGAGCACACTGAAGGTATCTGTCACAGGTAACTGGACTCCCGTGCCACAGGCCATTAATAATCTGGGAGGAATTGGAGTTTGGTGAAGTTTACAGGACCATTGTGATAATATATTAGTGGGTTTTTGAGGCACTGAGCTCCTCTGGATATTCTCGGAGCTGCCAGATTTCCATCAGCATCCATTACTTACACTGCAAACTTCATGTTCATTTATACTTCCTTAAAGGAACCAACAGTCCCACATCACATCAGCACTTTGTTCCCTATCCTCAACCATCCCATCAGCTTGTTAATGAGAAACACAAACTACTTATCACCTCGTAGAACACACTTCTCCAAGGACGGGTTTTTCCTCTCTTTCTATCCAAACCAGGTCAGAGTTGGCTGCTGTCTTGGGGCTCAGAGGCTTCTCTGTATGCAAAGCTTTTTGTTTCCATAAGCTGCACAACCCATCTCCCTCTGGTGAAAACACTCTTTTCAGCAATGGCCCACGTACAGGTGCACTTTGCACTGCTGTGGTTTGGAACCAACAGCTCACAGATGGAGAAGACCGAAAAGACACTGATGAATGTATCTCAGTATTTTCCTACATGTGTATTATAAACCACTTTTGCATTTTTTTTCTGACATTGGTATTTAATAATACATTTGGATCTGTTTTGAGAGGTTGTCTTAAGAAAGTCCATCATTTTAGACTAACATGTTAAAGTAGTACAACACACTCCTGAAGAAAGAGGGTTATGGCTCTTAATATTTCTAAATATGAAATGACTGTGAACTGCTGAAATGGATGAGATCATTGCTTTATCCTTTCCAAGCATTGTGATCTTGAAAGGCTGGAGAACACGATGGAAAAATAAAATTATAAGTCAAATAGACTCTGGGCAACTTTTTTTTAAAAGTACTTATCTAAAATAAAACATTTGGTCACCTATGTATTTAACAACAGAGCAGCTCTCACAAAAGCAACAATAAGCTTCAGAATTAATATTAATACATTAAGCTGAATTAGTCACTTTGAGCTCATTTGCATGATCTGTAGAAGGGGAGTAAACAGAGAGATAGCATTTGTTTGAATAAGAAAAAATAGAAAGGTCAGTGTTCTGACCCACAATTTAGGAAATTATTCCATTCCTAAGGTAATCAGTCTGTCATCCAAATAATTCCCTTCTCGCTTATTTCAAGAAACTATAATAAAAGCCAAGCCGACTGTCTAAAGTTGCTATGGCATTTTGGTATACAACAATTTGGCCCATGACCTTCAGTAGTTAAGTTCCCAAGTCTTCAAGAGTGCAAGCTTTTCTCATACACAGTTTTCCCAAGAATGTTGCTCAAATCTCTCATTGGGAAACTAAACAGTAGCTGATATGGATAACAGAAGGCATCAACTACACCCAGCCCCAATCTACCCCAAAGGGCTAAACTATCCCTGTGACGAGCTATCACATCATCTTCCACGCCTCAAATTGAAAGCATCTGAACCATCTGAAAAAGAAATGTTTTTATTCTTTATTCAGTTTCAGAGGAAGTCAGATGTTCTCTAATGCAGGAAAAGAGAAGCCTATATCCTGATACTGTTGTTCTCAGTGAGTTCATACACAAAGATGTGACTCTTGGGCTGTTCTCACCCTGGTCTTGTGTGCATGGCAACGCTGAGTAACAATAACTCACCACCCTCACCGGCTTCAGAGGAAGCTATGAGAGATTCTTCTGTTGTCATCATACATATGTATGTACATCATACATACATATGTCATCGACATACATATCATCCCACCTTTTTGGGAACACATGCAAGTTGTTCACTGTCTTTATCATGGAATTTTCAACAAAATTGCAGGTTTTGGGCCATATTTAAAGGATCCTAATTTAGGATATGTAATTGATTAAAAAGCAGCACTAATTCATTCAATTATGTTAATCAAGATAACCACATGAATTTAAATAATTGTATCACCTCACTAGATCAGTTTGAACAGGATTTAAAAGATCAGTTAGAACACACATCTCTAACTGTCTCAGCTAATGTCTCAGAGTGGTACTATTGTAAAGCAGGCTCCCTTTAACTGTGAAAAGACAGAGCTCTACCTTTTAAGAAAATAACTAAACACAGTGATGTTACTTCAGAGAAAATACCATTTACAAGGCTACATTTTCTATTATTTATTGTTAGTATGTATTTTATTCTGGTTTTCCTTGAAAATTTCAGATCAATAAATATGTTCTTTGAGACAAAAAAATCCAACAAGTAGCTCACAGAGTCAAGGGTCTAAACGCAGAGCGAATAATGCTATCTGCACACATGACAGATGGCTGAAGAAGTTTAGAAATGAAGTAAACATCAATGAACCAAAAATGGGGATCACAGCAAGGGCAGAAGCGTGGAGGCAGAGGACTCTGCCTCCCTTTTGGTCTGCTCCCAGCCAGCCCAGGAACAGCAGGAGTCAGCCAAGCCCCCCAGATTTGGCAGGCCCTGCACACTTACCCATGGCTGCTCAAAACTGTAAGTGCGTCTCCTGTCTTCCACATCCTCGTCTTGCTTTGCTTGCTGGAACTCCTGTCTCAGGCGCTGTATCCGGTCGTGATTGTTGGGGGTCGATCTGTTGCTAAAAGAGGAAGGATGGAAATGATCAATATACTTGAGAACTGCCACCTGTGACTGGGACTGCTACTGCAGCTCAGGACTACAGACCTAAAAGGAATTTACAAGCCTTTAGTACAAAGATTTTTAGGTTTCTTAAGATTATTAATGCTGTTTGTCTTATAAAGAAACTTCAGACGTTACAAGGACAAGACAAATAAGGATATTTCTAAAAAGTCGTTGGCACCTTTTCAGCATATGTCACTCCTACAGAATGAAGAGGAATAGATATACTAGCATCAGACTTAAGATAAAGGGAAATTAAAAGTCTTAATGATCTCTGCTACTGAATAAACAAGAAAGGTACTTTCCCCCAATCAATAAACTGTAGTACTGTCCAATCTTTATTCACATCAAATTAATTACAATGTCTGAAGGCTCTACCTATATAAAATTTGGTTATTTTCCCCAATCAATAAGAGCCTGTCATCCCTTACTTCTGTTTTTAACATGTCTTTTAAATTGATCAGTCTGAAAGCATTAAAAGGCTTGGGGGCCAGTAAAAAGCCATCCATTTGACAGGACCATAGGCAGAATGGACACAGGCAGCAGACAAGAGCTGGCTTCACTCGGCCCCACAGACGCTGGTGGGCTGGGGAGGAACCATCCACAAAACAGCACACCCAGAACCTTCCATCCTTCAAACCCATCAATTTTTCCACAACGCCTGGTAATCCTCACTCCACGGTGCAGGTGTATGTGAAACCATAATGAAATGTGCACAGGAATGCCTTATTTCATGGGGCAGAGGGAAAGTGGGTATTTATTAATCTTGTTGACATTTTTCCAGCTGTGCAGCTCCTACCTGACCCTACGACCCCACTCTTTCAAAGAAGTTAATGTGGGAATCACAGAAAGCCTGACAAACAAATATGTTATAACTAGACTAACCAGAAGCATTTAAATCTCTTCTTTTGGATTTCTTGTGCCTTGCATTTCATTTTTTATTTCAAAAGAGCTGATGAAGAATGGACAGCTATTTGTTTCAAAAGAGAAACCTGGAGAGAGACAATGGAAACCAATTCGATAGATTTCTTTTCTTGGACACAGGGTACAAAAAAAACACAGTGAATTTATATCCTGTGTCTTCTCTCGTATGAAAAGAGACAATTCTAGAGTCCATTTGTGACTGTTTTCCATGTCTTTAGGGACTGGTAGGCACAGGGGATTGGATGCCGTAGATGTATGAGACTTACTTCCCACTCTTTTCAGTGCCAACAAATAGTGTTTATCAGTGACTGGAAAAATTAGCGTGTTTCTGGCAAAGGCTTATTTTTGAAGTGGTTTGGGTTGATTTTTTAAAAATTTATTTGAAACAAAAGGCAAAGAAAAGGAAGGGATTTAGAGAAGTGTTTTCTTTCATGCTTTTTTTAACCCAAATGGGAGCTTTGGAAATGCTTTATTTGTAGGGTAAGTCAACTTCGATGTGCAAATTACCCTTTTGAAAAGTACAATTAAAAGAACTAGAACAGGTGGAAATGAAACACTGGTATTTTCAAAATTTCCACTTCATTGTAGGTGTGTTGCTAATTTTATTTCCTTAATTCGACTTCATTTTGTGAAACAGCTTATCTCCATTTGCAGTTTTATTTTATGTAAAATTATTCCTTATGGTCAAATTCTGCCCAGCTTTACTATACAACCACTTAGTTTTTTCCCATGCATTGCCATACACTTCACATTTTAAAGGGATTCATCACAATCCAATACAAGACATACAAAACACTTAAAAATGGTCTATTGATTTTTAAAACTGGTATTGTTAATCCAATGAACAAGTAGTCTACTGCTTTCTACACAGACAAGTGCTTTTTGCATGATAAAGTGCACTTAAAGAAGGAAAAATGTAGTAAATATTAATATTTCAGGCATAAGGATATATGTTTGAAAGAGATAAGTCATTGAACTTCTGTGCAAAAATTACTAGAAAAGTGCCATCAGTAGGTACCTTGTAGCACTCAAGATGATGGGTAAATAATTGGTGTTCCATGATGAAGGCTGTTTCATACTCTAAGAGATCACAGTGCAAAGCAGACCCTGAAGCAGTTTATGCAGAGGCAAACAGAAGGTAAACCCAAAAAGTACTGCACCAGACCTTACACAGGATACACTGTACCAGCCCCAAAATGGGCTACTGGAAGGGTGATTACAGATCTGAGCACTTCTGCATATTTGGTGATAGTTATTCATTAAAACAATTACACTGTCAGAGGAATGGCAAGAAAATGCATTGTGCCCATGCCATGAAGCCAATATGTGTCTTTTCCCAAACAGCAAATGCATGAACTTGACAGTCTACACTGCAGAGAGGAATAGCAAAGGACAAGGAGGATCCTAGGATTTATGATCACCTTGTGTCCAGACCTAAGAACTTATTTTAATGCAAAAAAAAAAAAACCCACAAAAAAAAGAAAAAAGAAGTCAAGCTGATTTAAGAAAAGTTATTCAAACTTATTATAGGTTTGATAATGGCAGAGAAGATAAATCTTTTAACAATATTTCTATACTGTCTGAAAAGCAAGGGACATGACCCAAATTTAGAAAGCTGCAAAAGAAATGAATTATAAAAAGGACTATTTCACAGAAAAGAAAGAGCAAAATAAAAAAAGGCATTTCTGTATGTATTCAAATTTCTTTGTGCTCAAAAAGTCTCTAAGAAACAGAAAGTGTGATCAAGACAGTGGGTTTATAATAATAACAAAAAATTAAATATTTTTATTTAGAAGAGGAAAAGGCAGACAGCAAAGGAGGCACTAAGGCATATTTCTTAAAAGATCATTTGAGGGCTTAGACTATATCTTAGATTGTCCTCCTTTGGTTTCCATTTTCATTTCAACCTTATTCTGATTCTCTAGGTTAAATTATAGCTGCCTTAACCTTCTCACCACTGAGGGCTTGCACTTCTCTGTCCTGTCCTGCCATGATGTCACCTCTTTCTTTTCATGCCTCTCTTCATCTAGGTAATCTTATCATCAGTGCTTTTTTTTGGTGATTTTTATGTTTTCCACTGCACTCCCCCTGCACTCAGGGAACACTCAGTACACCCACTTGGTATCACATTCAACTCCCAATCAGTACTTCCAGAATAAGGGAAATGCAAAAATCATAATCACAAGAGAAAACTGTCACCAATAATATTTTGGAGTCAACAGTGCAAACTAATTTTATTCCTTCAGGTCCCAAGATGTTCTGCTTTATCTACAAATCTTTATGTAAGTAACATCATTATCCTTTGGGACAGAGAAAAACAAATTATACCTGGTGTGAAGTGCCCTTAGCCCGTCTACAGCAAAATGGATTTTGACTTATCAGATGAATTGACGCAAGAGAGGTAGGGTCATATCAACAGACTACTGGGATGCAGGCTGCAGATGTTCTTGCTTCTTAAATTCCCCTTTGTGGGTGTATGGTGCAAGTCCCCAAAGGTTCAATTAAATGTGCCATGTTTTGGTTGAGTCCTTCATTCAAATGCACCGAAAACCTGAAGGCAGACCCACCTCAAAGAATTCAGGACTATTAGCAGGAAGGAAGGAGTTTAACTTGAAATCCATCCAAAGTCTATTGAAGATTTGACCTATGCTAGCTTTAAAATTTTTAGCAAAACTGGAATTACAACTCTCTACAGTAACCACAGCTTGCCCAGACAGCCTTCCCTTATGCCTACTTAATAACAGGATGGCTGTGAATTTACAGAAGACAATTAGCACCTCCTAGCATCAGATACCAGTGATGTTCTTCTATCAAAGTGCTCTCAATATTAAATGCTCTTAAAAGAAATAAAATTCAAGGAAAAGCTTTTAGGGCCAAAGTTTACTTGGGTTGCAAAGCATCTGTGCTTTCTTGTATCACAGCTCTACTTGGCACCCCATTGCCTTTCATCTGCAGATGGCACATTTCACAATCAGTTATTTTGTGAGTGCTGCTTCAAAACACACCACCACCAGCACAGACTAAAAATGCAATGGTAAGCAAGGCTTAGATAGGCCAGGGCTGTCACATATTTCCAGAAACAAGCAGTTGCAGCAACGGCCATCCAAGTCTCAGACCATTAAGCAATGTCCCAGTGTGATGTCATGCACTGATGTGCAGAGCTGTATTCCTTTCAAAACAGTCAGATTTTCAGTGTGATAAAGTAGATACAAACATGCCACTGAACAGGGACGGCTAAAGCTTTGGAAAAAAAATTTATTGACCTGAAAAACCATGGAAAAGGGTCTTAACAACACCACCAGGCAGTTGCAACTTGACTAGAATAACCAAAAGGTTAGTAAACAAACAGTGTTCTTTACACCTTGAAATCTCCTATCACACAATTGAGGTGCTGGGGCCTCGCTGGCCTGACCGGCTGCTTAGATCTCTGGATAGCAGTAATAAAACACAGATGGGTTCTTATTTGCTTCAAGCTGGCAAATAACTATCACCCATTTGTATGATATAAATTCCTTTTCATTTGAACAGATTACTTCTGTCATATTAAAAAGCAAAGCCTGAATTTGTATCTACATCTGTTTACACACAGAGGAGAAGGCAGTGAGTTTATTTCCATCATACTGAGGATTGACAATGTCCTTGCTCTGGTGGCCATGCCATGGTTGGTGACACATCCTCACCAAAGCACAGGACTAACTGAACGTCTACAAAATTCGCCCCTTTCTTAATCTTGGGCAGGATGAAACAGCCCAACAGAAAGCAGAGTGGTGATAATCTAATATAAAAACTTCTGCTACGTTTATTGGAACTCGAGCACCCTCTCACCACAGCGCTTAACCTCAAGCAGATGGATTTGTCTGTTTCAGATGGCCCTTGAGGCTGAATAAGAGGAAACTGTCAAGTTATTTCAAAAAGTCACGGACATAAAATAAAATGAAAGTGTGCCCTTTACTAGCCCTAAAGTTACCACCACGGCCCAATGCACAGTCTGCTGTTTTTTTCGCTTTAAGCAGATTTGTTAATCATCAGTGACACAGATGACTGTGCCCACACAGCGCAGGGTGATGAGGACTGAGCAGCAGCACAGTTTGTACTGTCTCCTTCCTGCCACCAGCTTGCCAGAGCAGGTTGGTCTTTTCCTATCATTTTGTTCTGTGGTTTATTTTTTGACATCTAAATGCCACTCCTCGGGGTTAAGTTAGTGTAACCGATTTGGCTGGTTCCCTCCTTCCATTGTGCCCTACATATGGTCCTTTTATGAGGCATCAGGGAATAGATTTTTCATGAACACATGGGTATTAACACATACAGACATGGTACACAAACAGAAGCAACCACGGACAGTGCTGTAAAAAAGAGCTGTTACATGATTACAGAATTGCTACAGTCAGTCTGAGAAAAAAATTAGCTGAGCAAGAGATCAAATTTGTTAGACTACAAATGTACTTGTAGCATGGTTGTAACCTGGAAAGAGGCATAAAAAGCCTTATTCCACACCACTTTTGTTTTTCTTAAGTGTCAAAGAATTTATTGGAAATAAGACACAAAAAGGTAGGGGAGAGGTGTTAAAAACTGAAAAATGTATGAATTACAAAACTGCAAATAAAAATAGTTTCTCTGCACAAGCTTCATTAAGTTTTATCAGCTAGTATCTTGGGTTTTTACACTCAAACCACAGGTCATAAATTCACAGTAAATCCCCCATATGTTCACCAAACACCTGAATTCAATTTCTCTTCTAGTTGTAAGAAACGAAATGTGCAGCTCAAATTAATTATGCATGCAAAGTTAGTTTCTAACAAGGGCAGCTTCTTGCATGCTGAAGGGTATGCATTCTATCCGAATTTTTTTTTCTCCCAGATCTCTTTCAATTTTGGCTTATTCTACTGTTCTCAAGGTTATAAAAATCATCCTCTCTTGCCATTTCATATTTGCTAAATGAACACAGAGCATTATATATCCTTTAAAGTCTGCGAATTTTAAAGGCAGTTAAATTCAGGGATTGGCTTAATTTGACAGGCAAGATATCACATGTTACCTGTACACATACCTACACACTTCAGCATAGTAATTCCATCAAAACAGGATTTAAACTTTAGGATTTATGTCAATATGTATGCATGTGAAATCAGCTCATTGGGAATTTTAATGTCATTCCAGTTTACCTTCACAGTGGGAGTTCATCAAGTGCAATAGCATGCAGAAGTACAGGTCTCCAAATGCACTCACTTTGTTCAGTGAATGAAATTAATTTCCAAATTTTGACATTGTGTTTCGATGATAATTTTACACAATTTCAACAGAGTAAATATTTAAAAATTAGTAAGGTACACCTCTCTTCGCTGGATTAAAAGGTAACCTTAAATGCTCTAAATTCAGCACTCACTTCTGAGGTGATGGCCATAAACAATGTGGAGAGGTGGAACTGATGGGTGGGTCACTTCACCACAACAGTCTCTTCAAACTTTCCAGACTAAATTTCACTTTGAGTCCTCCTGTGGCCCTTCTGTAGCAGGGCCATCATTTTACAACCAGTGAAATACGAAGAATGCACCCAAGACCCTTTTTATTGCCACCATCACTCTTCCTTATTAGCCTGTCAGAGCCTGCACACTGGAGACTGAAATCCAGTCTTACTTTTCAGAGGAATTCTTCTACAAAAAGGAAAAGCAGAGATTTTAGGAGCTTGCTATAAACATCTGAAAACAGATACTCAGCTACTGGGTTATCGCACAGTCTAAGCCTTACTTTAGAGTTGTTAGATTTTGCAGATATAAGCCAAGCCAATTTTCAGCCACACACAACTTGCCACAGCTGTTGTCATAGGGTATTGCATTTTCCGAGTTAGAAAAGAAAGAAAGGAAAAGAAAAAAGAGAATACCACAAAACCTAAAAGAAAATACAAGGCATCTCACTGTGAATTTCTTATGAGAATGTTAAAGAAATAGCAGAAATACACAGGGAAAGATTTAATAAATCATGAAAAAAAGAAAATTAAAATAATACTAGTGATCAAGCAAGGGAGAAATTTGAAGTTTTGATTCTAGCTGAAATGCAAAATTACTTCAGAGTCAGGTGGGGAGAAACGAGCTCTGACCTAAGAATCTCCCTATCCTAACTGGAGCAGACAGTGATGGCTCCAGTGCTGTTAGGTCTGATGAACACCCACAATTAGGCATCTCAGGCTGTTCTGTGTCAATGTGAGAGCTGCCAGGCACAGTAACACAAAGATATTTAACAAAGACCACAGAGAAGAAATCCCCTCCTGGACCTAGCTGGCCATTCCTGTGCCAGCAGAAGGGATCATCCAGAAGATTCCCAGTAGGCTTCAGGCCATGTCAGCCTTTGTTTCCATTTCAGCTAATCCAGCTGCTTTGCTAGAAGCTGTTTTGGAAGAGCTCCCTGTGATCTCTCTGGATAAGACGTGGGGGCACAAACCTTCAGTGGAGGGGCAGCAGCAAGCAGCTAGGGAGCAGTCACTTCCCAAAGCACTGCAGGACTTGCAAAAAGGAACATCTGTCCGTGGCCAGCACCACCTGCGAGGTGTGAATGTTGTGACGTAGGCACAGCCCAGCTCCCTCCAGCACATCTCACACGACTCTGCTTCTGCTCCGTGCTGACACTGTGCTTTACACTATAGAATCTGCCTCCGAGCCCTACCCTAGCCAACACTGGAGTGCAGAAAAAGCATGTGTCTTTTCATGGGAGGAGTCTAGCAACATTAAAAAATAGGAAAAAAAAATCCCAATTGCACCATTTGATTTGAAGGATGCACCAAGAATGATATTCAAATTATTCAAATTTTTCAAATTTCCAGATGTGAAAAAAGATTTAGAAAAAAAAGATTATTTAAATAATGCACCATTTACAAATGTAGCGTAAATGGTGAAATTTAACTCTGTTTCAATGCAAAACCTCACTTTAAAAGTATTTAGATATTGCTTAATGCATTGACATAAGTTATCCTGGAAAGTGAAAAAATATTTTATGTTGTTTATTTCCCTTTTATCACAGAAATCACTTAGTAAATAGGTACCAGGGTGTTGCAACTAGCAAAACAAAACAGAATGTTTTTGACTGTTGTGAACACTTGCTCTTAATAAAAATGACATCTTGTTTTAAAGTATTCATTAAACTCCAGTATTAAGCCATGCATTGCTAGACAAACACTGATCTATGGACTAAGACATATCTTTAAAATGCCTGAACATTAAAAAAATAATACATTACACCAAGTTCATGTGTCTTCCCCTGTCCTTACCAGCCTCTAACATAGTCATACTATAATTATTTCTGTACTTTGACAGAGAGGCTATTGCATTATAAATCTCCAAATAATATTTTGATTGATTTTACATTATATCTTACTCTAACTATAGGCTAATTTCAAACTGCAGAATGAGAAGTTTTCCATTAATAACAAACAAACAAAAATGACTTGGCCTAAGGATACTAAATCTGGGTGAAAATTTGACACAGGCACCAAAATCTGAAACTTGAGGAGACTCCCTTTGATAGGAGTAGATCGGAAATTCTGCATAAAACACAGAAAAATTTTATTTTTCAAATTAGATAACTTGCAATCTCAAAATTAAACTTTGAATCTGAACTTACTTTTAAGCATTTCATCATTCAGTGCCTGTGCATACAAGATGATTCAACTAAGAAAAAAATAAAATCAAAGCTAAGATTGATTACTTGAATTGATGCCTAAATTCACCCGACTGTTGCTTTCTTATGAAGTTTATCACTAAGATTTACACTGATTAGCATAAAAACTAATTAAGATTTTTAAATTAAATATTATATGCATACGGAGAGTAGAAACAAATCTCAGTATTATATTTTGCAAAACATGATTTCTGGATAAATCCTTTCAGCATTGTATTTTAAAGATGAAGATTTTAGTAAATAGGTGTTTTAATCATGGTTTGCCATCACACTGTCTTGATTACCTTTAAAACTAGAAATTGCTGTAAAATTACAATTGTAATTTACAAAAATCAATTCCAGATAAGGACAGAAAAAAACAGCAATCACCTTTTATCCAAAAATTCACTTGATTATTTAGTGAGTCAGGTGGAACTCAGCTTTTACTACTAAAGATATTTTCAAGTTATTTCACTTATTTTTCCTCTTGAAAATGCTAAAAATGTTTTTTCCTCAGGAATTCTTTTTCAGATGTATTGTGTAGGATGCCCACTACTTCCTAAGGGTCTTGCTAGGCTTTGAAACACTGGACTAGAAATCCTGAATTCTAGTATTTTCTGCCATTGAGCTGTTTAGTCTAAATCCAAGTGCAGATTTCAGAAACCCAAAAGCGTGTATTTCTCTTACTGCAGAAAAAATATGACATTTACTTGTAACACTACTTCAATATTTTGCCAAGACAATTAGCCTGATAAAGGCTAAAGAAAAGCTAATTTATTTACCAGAAGGTAAGATGTGATTTTTTGCAACCAACTGTAATCATTTAAAAGGCAAGTATGTAGTTCAAACTACTCACCTAGACCCTTTGTAAGTGAAATACAGAGAAATAAGTTATTCCAGAGGGCAATCACTGTACTTGTCTTTGGATGCAATTATTACTCTCAAGAGTTTATTACTTTTTTTCAGAGACAAGAGTAGTGGGATGAGGTCAGGATAGTTTTAGACAATTATATTATGGCAGATTAATCCACTCTAGATGGCTAAGTTGTGATTAAGGTAGGTGGAAAACGAATCATTCTAAGAAATCTAGTACTAGGAATTCTTGGTAGGAGGTGTTGGTCAACTGGCATAGCCATATAACCCAACACTTTAATCTTTTGGCAGAAAAACTCAGAATAAAATAAATCACTCAGCCTCTGTGTTTGTATTCATATAGCCACAAATGGGCAAAAGCCTTTTTTAAAGCCCTATATAAAGTTTATACAACAAACAGATCTCATTTACTTTAGCAGGTTCTTTACAGAGTACACCATGCTAGTGTTTGTAATTCTCTTTTGTGAAAAAAAGTCCTAAATTTTAATTTTTTAAAGTATATAGAAGTGTATCTACATGCCTGAGATAAGCCAAGGACTGCAATACAACAGTTTTTGTGACCAAGGTCTCATCAGTATGGCTAATTTTTATCTCAAATTCTACACTACTTCAGTAAGTGCTATGCACATGCTATAAGGTTTTCTTGGGTAACATAATTGCCATCTGCTTTTCAGTAAATAGGAAGAAATGAAACATATATAATAAGTAGTTCCACCTAGTACATCAAATTTATTTTGCTTGATATTGGCAGTACATTACAAAGCTACAGTAGTATTATTTCTCATTGTTATTCTTGTAGTCTTAGGTTGATAACGTTTCATTTTTACACCATAATGGTATCTCTGGGGATTTTGACGACAATGTGTTTTGACATCATGTTAAAATATATCCAAACTGATATCACTTTATTTTGTCATCATTACCTCGTTGGATTTCTAAGATACTGCTTTTTTCTGACATTTTTAATCAGAAAGATTTCAGTCCAAGTGGCAAGTGCTAAAAAAGAAAGTTTTGCAGATGTTAAACATGACTGTGTAGCACACATTGCTGCTGCTCAAACTTGCACTGGTCAGATATCCCAAAATATAACACATTAGTCACACGGCACAGGGCCTCAGATCATAAAACATGAAAATGCCTTTTCTTCTACAGCATGATAATAAATGTAATAAATTGCACTGTAATTCTATTTCAGACACTTGAGGCAGGAGGCCCAGCAGCAAAAACGCTGCTGCAAACCAGAACCTTCTGCTGCCGTTGGAGCGTCTGACGTGCGCTCGCTTCATGGGTCCCTGTATAGAAACCAGAAAATATTTCCTGAACGCTATTAAAAAAGTGAGATTTCTAATTCGCAAGCTTCACTGAAATGGAAATTGCCACATATGTGATTCTAACTAAAGAACAGCAATGCCAGTTCCTGTATAGAGCTCTAAAATGCATCTCTGGCCTTGAGCTTTAACTAGCGCAAACCTGTCTAAACCCACTGAATCCAACAGAGCTTTGAGAATTTATGGACATGTGAAGATCTGACCAAGGATTTGGGGGAATAAATAATGAATAATTTTCAGCTCTAAGCTTCTTCTTACCAGTACAAAATTCAGGGATTGATTCTGAAACAATTTGCTACAGAAATGATCTCGTGAACTATCCCTGGCTGCCAGAAAGATGCACATCATACCAATCAGAACACGTCCACTTACAGCTATATCACTCAGTTTCTTCTCTTTGTTATTTACTATTTCTTCATTCTTTCTCCACAGTGAATTACAAAGCAACTCCAGGGAAATCAACACATTACATGTACTAAGAAGTATATTTATTCAGCACAGCAGCTCAAGTTCTACTTACTAAAATGATTGCTGATAAAATCTCTAATTTTAAGCATTAATGCATAAGATTTTTCTGCCATTCAAATCTGATCAAAGAGATTAAAGAATTTTTTCTTTTCCTCGCACTCTCCTAAACCATAATAACTTAACAGAAATTGCTTGTATTATCTTATTTCAGAGAGCAGGCTAGAACTGAGACAATCCCTTGATCCCAGTTCATGAATAAAGCATTTAATGGACTGCACTTGTCAAAGGACACACTTGATCTATACAGTAAACAAATATCTATGAAAAATAACCCCCAAAACAAAAAAAAATTGCCATTGCAAGTCATTGTTAAGATATTTTCCTTCCTTCCTCTCTTATTTCAGGATTAAGACTCTCAAGCCATTGATGGGATAACAGAGTCACATTGAGATAAAAACCGAATTTTTCGAACAACTGATGGCAACAATTTATATTCCAAGGAAACAGCTAATCAGGCCACCTATAGTACATACACAGCCACTCTCCAAAGAAGGAATTAATTGTTACAACACCAGAAAATGTATAATTATTGAAGAAGTGACAGAAGGCTAAGTTGTACCCTGACATTCCAACTCTTTCCGTATCATTTTAAGAGGTTTTTTTGAGTATTTCCAGCAAAGGAGAACTTCTGCCAGCAGAAGAAAATTAAGCTACAGAACTGTGAGCCTACATAACTATGAACCCAGCTAACCTGAAGAATTTGATACACAAAACGCTCTTTCATGCTCTCAGAAGACAAGATGAAATATTACAAGCAAGTAACTGCAGCTATTACCATAAGCAATACTGCACAGCCAGTTCCATTTAATGCAAATTATAGACTTGTTTCTACTGACATTGACCATTCTTCACTAACCAAAATCCTAGTGGGCTGAAATGTCTGAGAGGCATATATATGACTATGTTAATTTTAACAAATATATTCATTTTTAAAAGTTATTAAAACTCTTTTTTCTACCACATTTTTTCACCTCAAATGTAGAGCTGTAGAGTGCAGCTTCTTCAATTGTCTTAAAAAATAAGAATTGCAATTAATTTTTAAAAAACCTTTTTCAATACAATGAGCCTTATTAATGCAATGAGCTGTTAAGTGACAGACTAATGAAACAGCAGCACAAAATGGCATTGGTGTTAAAGATCAATCTCTGAAATAAGCTCATAGTGTACTACTGGCTATGTAATTCAAGGGTTATATTGTAATAGGTCACACTATTTTTTTTTCCTTATGTGACTGCCATGATCCTGTAAAGATGGAAGCAGTACCAGACACTGCACATCACTTGTGTAAGCACCAGCCTTCTTTACAAATTACTTCTCCCATACAAATGGTAAAAGGAATTCCACAAGTATCTATTGGAATTTTCAAAAATAATTAAGGCAAGACATGGCTTCCAGAGAGCAGTTTATGCTTCTATTAGAAACTCAGATTAAGTTCAGTTCCCATGAATTTTCCCATTTGAGCTACACAGTAATTTGTTTTCCAGGGAAACCAAAACCAGGAATTAGAGGCTATGTAAGGAAAGAATGATAAATATCCTTAGTAAGCAGGACTCACAAAGATCTGATTTTGCTGCACTTTTGCTATTTACTTTTTATTATTTTCGCCAGATTTCTGCGTCACTGAGCACTACTCAAATAGCAGGACCCTATCTGCAGCAGACACTGCACAGACTGCCTACAAACAGTCCTCAGCTAAAGATTTCACAGTTTAAGAACATATTTTCTCTTGCACAATGGAGGCACGCACACATTTGTGAAATGTTCCTTTTCCCCAGAAAGAAGGCATGCAGTGAGGGCTCAGGTCAGTGACTGACTGACTGCAAAAGAAGGCAAACTACACAGGACTACCCTGGCGACGCCTAAAACCAGATGAATTAGATATTAGAGCAGGCTGCTACAGTCAGAGTACCTGAATGAGAACAATCAGCTCAGTAATGATACTTGAAGAAATTCTGTGGGGTTCAGATATCATCCAAACTAACGGAGAGGGTCATGCCAAAGTCGCTCACTTGTGCTGATAAGCACACAGGCTGGTGGTGGTATCGCCACGACCATGAAAAGAGCTGGCAGAAAAGTTCGTGAGTGAGGTAACTACAAACTCATTTTCCCTATATTGAGGTTGAGTAGATGCTTTTTAGATGTCATCATGGTCATTAAAAAGAAGAATCCTTCATGACACTGTTCAGCCCCTCCCTCTCTTCACAGGAGGCAATACTTACTCCAGCCACCCCTACACTCACGGGAAGGGAGGTCAAGGAAGTCCCAGTACCTGTGGAATTGACTTCATTTCCATCATTTTTACCGGCACTCTGATTAAGAGACAATGTATAAGTATAAACAACTCCCAAAAACCATTCTAGGCATTTTTAAAATCAAACAATATTTCCCTTTGTTTAGTACAGCTGAATGCTTCTTTTGCAGGGCTGTAAAAGCTGGTATTGAGAGAACAATACAACTCTTTAGCTCATGGTACTTATTTAAAGCAAACCTAACTTGTCATATTGCAGCTATGGCTCTATTACTAGTGACCAATTCAGGGTGCATTTTTCCAGTTTCATCACTCCTAGTAAATTACTTGCACTTGATGTAGGCCAGGCATAAAATGAGCAGAAAACAAAACTTTGGCCATTTTAATTTAAATTCTCAAAATGGCAGGTCAAATTCATGTGAACTCTTTGGTGATTTGGTTCCTTTATTAGTACCCAGTTTAATTCAAATCAGAATCTTTTACAGAAGATTAATTAAATATTAATCAAAAGTCCAGGGCAGTCTAAGCTTCTGTTCCATTAACCTAAATGTGACTCCACACAGAACCACAATGCATTTTTTTCCCCCCTTAAAGAAGGCTTTTCGTTTTTTTTCTGTTATGGTGCAACTCTCTGTAAATGCAGACGTGCTATTTGCAGTGTATGTTTAAAGGTCGTGATTCTTTTTCCTTTTCAAATTAAAGCTGCTCTTAATCACAATTAAGCTTTCAAGAAACAATTAACAGAAGTCAAAACTTTTTTCCATCAATATGTTTAGGAGATGTACAGTGTATACCCTCTATTACCACTGGTGTCACTGAACTAATTATGTGATGTTAAGGTTCACCTTCTCGGGCGTAAATTTTGGTTTGAGTTGACACTAAAAAGAAACATCAATTTATTAGGAGATAAAACTTGTTCCACAGTAATGGAACAGCTGTGTATATAAATTTATTGCAGCTTAATGTTCTCACACATAAAGCAATTAGAGCTTTCTGACAGACAGACTTGCTAAGTATAGTGTGGAGCATATAGTAATATGCAGTTACAGGCACAACATACTTAAGAGTGATCATATATATTCTGTACAGTAATATCAATTTCTCAAGCCTTCCAACCCTAGATGTGTCCTTAATTAACATAAATGTCTGCTTATAATTATGTGAAATTTTCCTTTTCTCAGGAGGAACCTTTCCATGCCACGTCATTTTATTCGTAGACACCTCTTGTGCTTAATTTGGCTTCTCCTTCTGCAGGAATGGATACAGCCTAGGCCTGGTTCCTTTAGGTGGGCTTAATTGTTTTCCACACAAAGGATAAAGGAGGCAATAATGTTGTCATGAGATTGCTTAAAAAAAATCCAAAAGTAAAACCATATACATGGTGTTTGGGATAAGTATCTTTATTTCTGGAGCCATAAAGTATGAACTCATGGAACAAGCTGTGTTCATCTAGCATCATTTCCTCTCATCATCTGCTCCCAGCTAGCTGTAGTTGCCTTCAAATAGCTTCCAGGATATTTTTCCTTACTATCTATTTTTCCTATAGGACAACTATATTTAACTTAAGCTAAGGGTTGTGGTTTTAAGGATATTGATCAAGCAATGGGAACTGAGCATTATGAAGCAGTGGTGTTCCCAGCTAATGGTATTTAATAGGTTTTTTTAGCATATTGGAAGCTTGAGAAATATTAGATCTTGGACAAGGATACATGGGTAATTGAGATTATAATCTCCCAACTGATGGACTAAGTGGTTAGACTAAATACAGTTTTTCAAAATAAAGTCCCGAAAAAACAGAGTTTCATTATGTGTGAGGGTACAAACATGTTGGTTTATATTAAATTAAGAATTAAATCAAGTGATAGGGGGATTATTACCATAAAATAACCGTTTGACTTTTTTAGGCTAAGATCCTCTAAACTGTCTAAGACAACTGCAGCGTGTTTCACACTTTGTTTGAACTGATGTTGAATTTCTGATCTCGGAGCAGAATGTTCCTGTCCCAACATTTGAGCCGCAAAGCACTTGTGAAATTACAGTTATCCAAATCAAGGAGCTGCATGAAAAATAATCTTATTTCCTCTTTCTTTTCTATTCTTTTCTTAAACAAGATTTGCTTTTAGGAAGATCAGTGCCCTGAATCCCTCTGTGAGCTCTGCTACAGTCAGGGACACACAACGAGTGGCAGAGGAAAAAGGCAAGAGTCTGGCTTTTTCAATGGAAATTGGTCCCTAGAGTGTCCTGCACTCACTGTGTATCAACACAAGAGGCATTTAGATCCTCAGGCAGCCTTAAGGAAACCAGGGTAAGGTAGAAAAGGAACCTAAGAAAGTATCTGTATTGGTTTGGCATGGCCTGGTTTTAGGTAGCGGAGGGGCCACAAAGATGTCTCCTGTGAGGAAACTGCTGGAAGCTTCCACCATGTCCAGCAGAGTCAAACCCTGATGGCTCTGAAGATGGACATGCTGCTGGCCAAACTAGGCAAATGGGAGAGGTTTGTAACGCCTCTGTGATGACATTTTTAGAAAATCAAAACAAATTCACAAGATTTTGGATTCTAGTCAGAGAAGAGGAGGAGGTGAGAACATGTGAGGGAAACAACATGGTGACACCAAGGTCAGTGCAGAGGGAGGGGGAGGAGGTGCTCCAGGTGCTGGAGCTGAGATTCCTCTGCAGGCCGTGGTGCAGACCATGGTGAAACAGCTGTGCCCCTGCAGCCCATGGGGATCCACAGGGGATGCAGAGATCCACCCACAGCCCATGGGGATCCATGGGGGATGCAGAGATCCACCCACAGCCCGTGGGGATCCATGGGGGATGCAGAGATCCACCCACAGCCTGTGGGGATCCACAGGGGATGCAGAGATCCACCCACAGCCCCTGGGGATCCACGGGGGATGCAGAGATCCACCCACAGCCTGTGGGGATCCACAGGGGATGCAGAGATCCACCCACAGCCCATGGGGAGGTGCCTGTGCCAGAGCAGGTAGATGCCCGGAGGAGGCTGTGGTCCAGTGGAAGACCCAGTGGAGACAGAGAGCCTTGCTTCCAGGCTGGAGCAGCCTGTCCTTGTAGGGCTGCATCCCATGGAAGAGACTCATGGCACAGCAGTTTTGGGAGGGCTGTGTGCCCGAGGGATGGGCTCATGCTGCAGCAGGTGTGGGGTGGCTGCGGCTCGTGAGAGTGAAGCCACGCTGGAGAAGCTCACAGGGAACTGTCTCCCATGTGAGGGACCCCACAGCCTCACAGGGGAAGGACTCCTCTTCTGGAGCAGCAGAAGGAAATCTCAGTGATGAGCTGACCAAACCCCCATGTCCTGTCTCCCTGTGCTGTCAGTTGGAGGGAGGGGGGGGGCTGGGGGGAAATGTGTTCTACGGGCTTATTTTACTTCCTATCATCATCCTCTGATTCTGTTATTAAAAAATTCACTTCACAACTTAAGCTGAGCCTGTTTCACCCTTGAAATGTTTCTCCCGATCCTTACTTCACATCTCATTCATGAAGTGTTTGTTAATTTTTTTATTTCTTTTGTTAATTTTTGGGTTTTTTTTTTTGTTTTTTTTCCCTTTTCCCTCCTATGCCCAGCTGTGTCAGGGGAGGGTGAGCAAGTGGCTCTTGTGGGTGCCTGGTGGTGGGCACTCTGCAATGAGAGTCTGGAAATCCACTTGGTCACATGAGGAAAACAAATCAGTGGTGAGATGGTCAGAGTCCTTCTCAAATTGAAACATGAACAAATAAAGCAAAAATTTATGGACAAAGGAGATAGGCACGTAGCTTTTATCCATTTTATAGTTTAAAGGGATGTGGTTACCATCTGCCAAAACAGCAGCATGAAACCCCCTCTAAAAAGAAGGAAACTGCACAACAATACAGGTAACAACTTGAGCTCTGATGGTGTTATTATCATCAGGCAATCAGAAATGCATAAGCGGTGCCAAGACACACAGCATTTTCATTTCACTGTCTTTTCTGCTTTTGTCTTTGAGCTATGACATGGGTCAGTGAATCTGAGCACAGAGCAGAAGCCAGGAATTCTTAACTCTCACAACTTTGGAAAAGATATTCTTAACCTGTCTCTGCTGCAGGTGCAGGAAACACTATCTGAAAAATTCAACAATATTTAACTTCAGTGGAGGACTGTTATAAAGACTAGTGCTTCTGGAAGAATCCTGAAGATAAAAAATATCAACTACTTAACTAACTGCTCTCCATTATGGTATCTTTGTAGCATACTAATTGAAAATACCTCGCAAATAAAAAAAAATGTTATCTTTAGTATTGTTACAAACAAAATTTGAGCTACTAATGAAATTTAAATCCCTTATAAAAATACTCTTCCCAGTAATTAAACATTTCTGCAGTTCCAGACTATTTAGTTCAGGGAATAATTTATTCTTAACAAACTTAAGAAGAACACCCTATCTCCTATTTCTTTCATGATACACTTAAAAACCTAAATGATGGAGCAGTGGTGGGGTTTTTTCCTGTTTCTCTTTTTTTTTTGAAAACCATCACCTATCCACCACACTAAATAGATTCCTTTCCACTGTGCTGACAGCTGTTTCCCAGGTAACCAACCTAGCTAGAAGTTGACTTCAAGCAGTGTAGGGGAACTAGTACTCACATCCCTGCATTTACATGTTTTGAGGAGCCCTTTTTAAGAGCTGCAGTGTCCCCAGTGCCCCCAGCAGTCAACAGGAGGTGGGAGTATCCAGGAAGTAATTGAATAAAGCTCATCAGCAGTCAAAAAATACCAGCTAAGGGCAATTTTATGTACAGAACAGTAAATGCCATTGGCAGTTGGAAATTAAAATTATCCTCAGTGGTAAACCAGCAGGATTAGACTTCACACGAGCTGTCACTTTTCACGGGTTCTGCCTGATTCTTCCCTTTTCCATAAGGGAACTGGGAGAAAAGCGGCAGGCATTTTGTTGCTTCTTTCTATAATCAGGAATCATTGTCCCCCAACTTCCGAAAGCAACTGTTTAATACACATTACTTCATAAATCAGATTTCATCTGCTGTCAGCCAGCACTCTTCTGCATTTCATGGTGATTGCAGTACATGCAATTCTAGCCATTTTTTATCCATCTGTACTTTGCTGCTATTTATTAATTGAAAACTGAATTACTCTATAAGACATTGGCTACATTTGAAAGTATCTGTTACACTTCTCTGTTATTCTGGTTCAGGCACTTACTTTTTAGATCCACAGCATCCAATGCTGCAGTGTCAAGTGATGACAGAAAAGATTATATATTGAACAATTGAACAGTGCACTAAAGGAGCAGGATTTACCTTATAAGGTTTTTTTTTCCTCCCTAAGATAATGAAAAAGCTATATCTTTGGGAAATTCAATGCCAGATGTAAGGGGGTAGTATTGCTGATCAGTCAGTTCCTAATAACGCTTGTTAAGGAAACCCTACTGAGCTTAGGTAGGTTTATTTATATGAAGAGAGGAATACACTTTCAGTTCCCCAAGCCCCCTGGAGACTCCCCTTTTATTATGCTGGAGTATGGGGTTACAAATCCAACAAATGGGGTGATCTCAACAATTATGTAGGAAATGCACAATGTCATACATGAATGAGCATATGCACACCTGGCCTGTCACATGAAGACAGCTGAAAATCTTGAACAATCATTGCACTTTGTTTTAAAATAAGAAATAAGGCTTTGGCCTTAAAATAAGGCTTTGGCTTGCAGAACACAAAGATATTTGCTCACATTGTGCTCAACTGTTCAGATATTCAGCCATCCAAGAATTTCCTATTCACAATTTCATTTCAGGCACTGCTTTTTCTCCAGTGTTAACAGAATGGCCCCTTACAGTTAGCTGCAATTTCGTTTTCGTGTTCTCCTAGTAGTTTGGATCTGACTGCTGTCCAAATAGACCTGCTTTGAATACTGACATTGTCTTCTCCCTTTAATGTACCATGAAAGACAGACCGACCACTTTGCACAGTAAAACAAATGTCATCACAACTATTCTAGTTCCATCTTGAAAGGCTCAATGGTGCCTCTTATCTAAATAAGCATATCTAGCAAATAATCTACCACACTCTCAAATTCCTGCATTGGCACAAGCTCTGAGGTCAGACGTCCTCAGCCAGGGTCCAAGAAGCAAACAGTGATGAATGGAATCAGCTTGCTTTGTGGTTTCTTAGTGCCTCTGGTGGAAGATACACCAGGACATCCCGAATCTGGCCCATTTCACTGTGGAACACAGTGTGTCTCTGTGAGGGGGTCACTGCCACCCTAGAGCAGCACAAATAGGAGCAGCATGTGAAAGAGAGTAAGAGAAATTCTTTCTCCTTTATGACCTCACATGGGCATGGAAGAGGGCAGAATACTATGTATTTCAGTACTGTATTTCAGTAATTGTTTAACATCCACCTTCTGTTATGTTGGTTTTAATAATTCAAGGGAACTTCTTTTGCATAATCTGATCAAGTTTCTTAAAAGGACATTTTATTAACAATAGATCATATTGAGGGCTATACATACCATTTTCCTAAAGATAGTGCTTTCAATATATTTTCTGCCCCTGAAATATGCACTGGAGGTTACTGATTTCTTTGACCAGTTAAGAATTGGAATTTCTATGAAGTACAAAATTTAGACTTGAGTGAAAAGTCAAATACTAAATTCTTCCATGAAAAGAGCAGCTATGGATAAAGCCAGGATGCAGAAATGGTGGAAAATATTGCTCTAAAATTATCTACCAAAATGAAACATTTTTTTATTCCTTAAATCATAACATCCATTTTAATTCACCTGAACTGTACATGTTCCATTTGGGATCACTTCAAGAAACACTTGTGCTGTTCCCAAATTGCTACAGGCTCTCGCGGACTGCAGTTGAAGTGGTTTATGCAGCTATTCTCCAATACAGAATTTTTCAGCAAAACTAGGTATTTCATGAAGTACACCACAAAAATTCAAGCAGAAGTAAGAATATATTGCTTTATGAGACACAACATTCAGTAATGAATTACCACAGAAGACCACACCCATGCTACATGGTGGTATTGACAAGAAAAAAAAAATTGTTTAACACAATAAAATATTTTATCATGGATTGAATTGTCTGATCTGCAATTATAATATGTTACACCTTTATAATGAAATATTTCTAATACAGAAAAATTAAAATCTATATTTTAGGTAGTTCCAATGGTTTATTAAACTTTGTTCATCAACAAATTTTATTACAAAATAATTGAGTTTTAAATCTTAAAAAATGTGACAAATAGAAAGAAATATTTTATTTCTTATTTGTACAACTCTGTGGAAGCCATATAAAAATCTGTTGGAAAAGCATCCACTTTCAGTACCACTGGTGAAAATACCCCAATCCTCTTCAGAAATAATGGGCAATTTATGCTTTCTGAAATTAGCTACAACAGCATAATTGCTGGGTGAGGCATACAACATTTTACAGGCTGAGTTTTATCTCAGAATGAGATCCTGAGGCTGGTTTTAAAGGTGTCATCTTCTGTAATCCCTTCTGGTGCTCTAAGCAATTACTTTTCAATGGGAAAAGCAAGTAAGAGAACAATAGCATGCAAGAAGAGAGTTCAGTAGTTTGTAAACCTTGACCCTTCATATCATTCATTTATTGACCAAATTGATAAAAGAAGTGTGTTACTATTAAAGGACCACATCCCTCATCTCAGATGGCACATGGAGCACCATGAAGCTGGTGAATTTAGAGAAGAAACTTGTTTAAGATCTGATGCCTTCA
Organism: Vireo altiloquus; assembly: GCA_013396875.1. Taxonomy (NCBI): domain Eukaryota; kingdom Metazoa; phylum Chordata; class Aves; order Passeriformes; family Vireonidae; genus Vireo; species Vireo altiloquus. Next base: position 1,428,915 of record VZRF01008083.1, read on the forward strand.
CAAGGACATTTCCCTCCTCTGTTCAAACAATGTGAGAGTTTTGTGCAAGTAAAATGCATGTAGGGGAGATGAGGAACAAGAAAGAAACACTTCACCTCCATTAGCAAGCCAAGGGTGTCTGAGATGGAGGGTGGGTGAGGCAGAGATGATTAAGAGTGCTCACAGGAAGCCTGGGAGAGGCAGGTGCTGCTGCTGCTGCAACAACAGCGTATGAAGTCAAGAAAAGAAGCTGCCGAGTAGAAACTTATGGTAATAGACCAAACTTGCTGAATGGAATGTATATTTTTCCCCTGCTTACTCCCTCCCAAATAAAGACTTTGGTTTTATGTGTCAGAGACTTTAAATAATAATAGGCCACTGCAGGAAGCAAATGTTAATGACCATAGTCAAAGAGCTGTTTCTGAGTAAAGGGAAAGGATTTCTAGAGGTTTTAGGCTATTACTGCAGGTCAATACACACATCTGCTCTTCAAGAGTTTAGCTCCGTGGTTTTTCCTTTCAGGGCATCCAACCACCTGGCTTCTGCAGGAAGAAAGTCAATGGAACTGGGTTGTGAGGATGCTGGGGAGGGGAAAAAACAAGGAAAGCACAGCAGTGAAAATAGGCTGAGTACTCCCTGATCCTGTTTTAGCTGGCACAAAAGCAAAAAAGAAGACATCATCCAGGACACCTCTGCCTCTCAGCTCTTATTTTCTTCTGCAGATCAAAGGATTATGGAGTGCAAAGGATTATGGAGAACTGATATAGGAGAAAACAATTTTTTGAGAAGCAAATTTAAAACAGAGGAGAGCTAAGGGAACCTCAAGGAGGGAGGAAGGGGAACAAACATATGTTTATGGAGATACCAGGAGATTTAAAGGTTGATGAAGTGCTTATGCATAAATCTGAAGGGGAGATAGAGAATAGCACAACAAAATGTGACAATATTACTGGAGAAGGTACTGGGAAAAGATAGAAAAAGGAACTGGGTTTAGAGAATCTATAAAGAAGCTATAAATAATAATGTGAGGATCATCTCACTTAAGTTTTAGACATCTAAAGATAAATGTCTGAGTGAAATCTTGTCAGTTTTTACTCCAGGGAGAAAAATCAGTACACAGAGACAATGAATGATGGGTGTAAATTTTACCTTAGACACCTAAGGATGCCAGAGGACATGACCCCTAGAGAGGCTTCTTTCTACTTGATATAAGAGGACTTTGGTAGAAGCTGAACTTTAGAAAAGTCTCCCAACTCTGTGAGAATGAGACTAAGTTGAAGACAAATGGATTAACTGAACCAGACTCAGGCAAGTGAAGGCAGTAGAAAGAAGGCAAATCACTGGACAAATCACACAAGTGTGCAGAGACAGAAAAGTTAATGGAGGAAAGAAACACTTGAGAAGCAGAGATCTAACAGAAAGTTAGTTTCATTCAACCTTTGAGTATGCAATGAAATAAAGAAAGTTTGACCTCCAGGATCACAGCCTTTATACTCAGAAATACAGTGTTCCTTTGGTTTTAGTCTGAAAACAGTATGTACATAAAAGTAGTTTTTCCTTTTCAGAAGATGAACATCTAACAGCGTAGGACTGGAAGGTCAGCAAAATCCACCAATCCCTGCACCTGATGGCCTCAGGCTTAGCAAGACTGTACTCCAGAAAAATCCTCCTTTTCCACCTCCTAGCCAGGAACAGTACAAAGCTACAAAATACTCTGAAAAAGAAAAGTTAAAACTCTCCATACTAATGACAGTAAAGCATATGAAACTCAATGTGTCAGACAGAGAAAGACTACAGGCATCAGCAAGACCTAGGCTGCACAAAATGCCTATGTGGGTCCTTTGAGAACTACATTTCACATTATAAAAAACCCAAACCTTTCCCTTTCCTATAGAGGTCTCAAATAAGAAGGCATTGGGAAAACGTGTCCTGACTTCAAAAGGGGTGTACAGCCCATCCTTGAGTTTTAGTGGGAAGTACCTAAGCAGTGTTTGTCAGTGCAACAAGAAGCATCATCATTTCCCAAGATGTGATTAAGCTCTGAAAATTCAGAAAAAAGCCCTGTCCCCCAACCACCTGCCTTGCAAAGTCAAAGTAATTCTGGCCTTTTCAGGTGACTAATGGATGACATGAAGCATGGGATTAATTAAAAAAAATATAAATTCAGGACAACAGGTACAAACAACAAACTGTGATCTTGTCTGCTTTCAACTTCCTCTTGGCAATACCAACAAATCAAATACCCAAAGGTTAATATCACATACTTTATTTTCAAGACAACAGCATGAAAACTGGGCAGTCACAGGAAAAGTAAACTAGATATGATTAAAGAAATGTTATGACCTTTGTGAGACTTTGAGGAGTGCTGAGCAGCCTGTGAGTTAATGTGACAAATGAGAGAGATTGGTGTTTGTTTACAGCATGTCTAAAGGCAATAAAAGAAACTACAGAGGAAGAAAGTAACAAAGAACGATTCTGCCCAGCTGAGTGCCCCTTCCCCGAGTCTGCTTCCCTGTTTTCAAGAGAGAGGAAACGCTATGCATCCATGCTCTGAGCCCCTGAGTCATGTATCTATAATTTATTAAGAGGTCAAAAAAGGCATTTGCTGGGTCTCAGCGTTCAAAACTCCTTGAATTGCTCTAAGAACCGAGACTCTGTGTTTAAATTCAATAACCAGAGCTTATTGAACACATCCATTATGACAGGAAGTTCTCCTGCAGCAAAACTATAAATTCCTACCCAGTCTGTGCTGCACCTTGTTCAAGACCCAGGATCAGATTCTGTACAAGAAGCTTCAGCATTAGGCATTTCAGGTCAGTCATACCAGGAGACATGAGCTCAGAGAATGCACTTAAATGCACTTTGATCCAGTTTTCTGTTTTTCTCTCTTTTCTTTTATCCATGTACAGTATTCTAAATGGGCTTTGCCAAAATATGAAGTACTTTGCATGTCTTTTGTGTTCGACTAGTCTTCTTAGATTAAAATAAAAGCTTAATGAAAGTCGACAAAGAACAGCCTGTAACATTTTAAAAGATATGTTCAAACTTTAAGTGATTCATCCTCACTGGCTCATTAAGAGGAAATTGCGGCAGAATTCAGCGTTAAAACCACTCAGAGAGTAGATGACAGATCCAGGATCAGTTCTTATAAATTACTGTCTCTCACCCTCACTCTCAGTCCCAGCCCTGCAATAAACCTCTGTGGGAAAGTTTCCTGGGCCGGCTCAGAGCTATCACGTACTCAGAATAGGCTGTCACAAGTTGAGAAATGTGCTCGTCCTTTCTTCTTAGCATTTCACCAAACTCTCAGCCCCTTCAAACACCAGGCTTATGATTTCAATAATCCACCACAGCAAAAGTCATTTGTGGAATTAGATATATTGCTAGCTATTGAAGTATTTTCTATTACCTATTAGTGCACTGTGGAGCACATCAATACAGAGCCCAGATATTACAGCAAGGGACACTCTGGAAATGCCTAAGCAGACTGATCAATTTAATCTCTGTTGCAATACAGTGCATTAGTAGGATGGCTAATTTTTTTCCTTTTTCTTGGCACAGCTTAGAGAGTTCAGAATTAGGACAAATATTCTCTTTCCTCCTCAACAAATGCTTAACAAATGACAAAAGTGACAGCTTTGAAAGATTGATTTTTTAAAAGTGAGGTTCTGTATGCTAGCTTATGAAAGCACTTCAATTTAGAATGATTATTAATCAACCATCCATTCAGATAATTTTCTAATTTAGGGGGAAAAAAATCTATATTCTGTCTCTTACATCCCCATCAGGTACTAAAGTATGAATGTCTGCACTTATTAACAAATACAAATAAGAGAGCACTATCTGATGCAGAGAGACAGAGTTAATGCTGGGATGTAATACTTCTACCTGACAGAAGATGTTCTGAATTTTCGTACAGAAGAATTATAATCTGAACTTTAAATATTTTATTATATTGCAGTCATAAATACCATACATGTATGAAATGGGAAACCTATTCTGACAAACTGGAAAATAACTGCTTGTTCTGGATGCTCTCTCTGGTTAATTCTACACAGAACGGAGACTTAATTTCCTATTAAAAAAACATGAAATAATAAAACAGCAAGTGCAACTAAGGACAAAAAGATAAGACTACAATACAAACAGTAGAATTGGCAAATAAAATTTTAAACCTGAAGAAGTAAAAGATATTTTGACTGACTCTTTTATAAGCCTGTCCTTACACTGATTTATTGTTGTGTGGTCCATCTACTTTGTTTGCCCAGCATGAATACTGTGAAAATTGGAAATATAATGTGAATATTTATCACCGCAACATTATTCTGAAACAACCCAAAGCACTCAAGCAGCATGCAAATACCATAAATTAGTTTTCTAAACAAAGTGAATTTAAAACTCAATCCAGAGGAGTTATATGCCTAAATCGGAGGAGGACAGAAAAGTATCTACAAAGTAGGTTTTCAGTTTCCTGGCCAACTTTTCTGACTGACTGCCAAATCAAAGAGGAATGTACCCTTGCTGCAGCCATGCTTAACAGAATAAAACCTGACTTGGAAACAACAGTTGCATGTCTGGAGGACTGTTCTCTCTTGAATTCCATAGGAAGTTTCAGAAGGAAAACCAAAATAAATGTACAAATCCAACAAAATATTCTTGGAGGCAGACACTATTGACTTGGAGGCTACATCATTTTTAGGGGTGACTCATAATCCTTTCTAAATGGACCTTGGAATCATGTCTGGCTGAAAAATCCAAGTTTATTGTGACATATATATATACATAGGCATAATTTATGAAGGAAGACATGCAAACACAATTGTAACACAAAATATGTGGCAAGGGAGTCATTTACTAGGCTTTCATACAAAATACAAATTTATTACTAAATGTCTATGCCTAAAACTCAGTATGTAGTACATCATATTTTAAATTATTAACATCTCTGCTGGAGAAGCTTCCTTCATAAAATATTTACACAGCACATCTCAGGACTCTGTATTTTGCCAGCAGTTACTCAAAGTGTAGGATAAATATAGTTAGCAGGTCATTCTTTCCCTTGATAAGCTATTCTTTTCACTAAAAAAACCACCCAAATGTTTAAACTATGCTACTGCTATGGCCTTTGTTATGAAATACTGCACTCCAATATAATGATATATTTTGACCCCTGAGAGCGGTCAGGGTCAGAGGGCATCACTTTTGCAAATGACAGGGCATGGCTGTAAAACACAAGAGGCAGGCATGTTCCAATTACTTTTCCAATTAGTAGCAACAATCAATGCAGCTGCAAAAAGCCTTAAGGAAACTGGTAAAATGTTGCAAAGTATGGATATGATTCTCCTTTAAGGAAGAAGCTCAAGAACAATAGAAGTATTAGTAGTCCCTTGATTATTTCTTCAATACTATAAGAGCATTATTACCCTTTTTTCAAACCAGGCAGTCTGGAAATGTTGCCTTTTCAAAATCCAGGCAGCTCTTCAAAACAAACAAGAATGACATAACTCATTCTTTTCTAACTTAGGCAAGAAGAAAGCTTCATGGTCATTTTGCTAGAGAAAGGAAACAGAACTTATAATGCAAGCTTCAAATATAGTGGATTTTTATTTAAAACTAAGCAACTATGCTCTAATTTTTCAGAGTGTGAAAATGTCCTGTCCAATGGAAAAAAAGAGTCTCCAGCATTTCAAACTCTTGGCAAACAGTTGTCTGGGCTACTAAAAAATCTTCTCAACACAGTATGAGAATTCTCTTGGCATTTGTATACTCAGTTTGTCAATGCCAAAACAAAATTTTAAAGAAGATGTAAGAAACCAGAAAAGCAGAACTATAGTCTCAAATGGATTTTAAAACAAAATAGACCCAACCATACCCAAGACACACGTTTTGAAATACATAAGATGCTACTGTTACCAAACATTCAGCAACATTATTTAAAGATGCACTTGAACAACTTTGTTCATGTTCACTTTAGGATATGAATTTACAACATTTTATTTGGATCATTTTTGTATTAAGGTTAATTGAAATACAGAAAAATCATGATGAAGTAGCATTAATTTTAAACTTCACAATATATACACATCACTTTCTACTGCGGGCTAAGTATTCCACAGCAATATCGTTCACATCTCAAATTCATGGAAGCACAGAAAAGAGAATTCTATCATCATTCCATTTCATTTTTGTTTTAACTGATGTAAAAGGGACATCTTTTTAATGAAAAAAAATTACAGACCATATAAGAAATGAAAAATATCTTCATGTCCCTTACTACACAGAAATTATTAGCAATAATGCAAAGGATTTTTTTTTTTTTAAATATTTGGGGAGAATGAATGCTGTCAATTGAATCATAAATAAGGAGATTACTGAAGAGCAAACATCTATATGATTTTTTTTCAGTTTGCAAGAGGAGATTACTTGTGGTTTATAATTTCTAATGCATGGTCTGAGGGTTTTCTCTGGACAAGAATTTTTAATAGTAATATCTACTGTAACACAGTAGAAATTCTGATTCTATAAAAAACACAATGTGTCAACATTTCAAGGAAATAAATGGGATCATCTCAACATGACTTCATGGTAAGGAAAAACTGTGAAAATAGTGTTAAAGGAGGCAATCAGTCAGATTGAGTGGTAGTGTGATTAATACCAATCAACACTGTTTAATAGAAAACAGGTCTTCTTGAGAAATTTCATACATTTTGTGATGATATTACAAATTCAGTAGATAAAGATAACTTTTGAAAATACTTGCTTTAATTTCTGTATAAATATCTCTATTATCTCTCTGCTGAAAAAGTAGCATGGCACAAAATCAACATGGCTCATATATTAAACATGTTAAAGAACACTGAGAGTCTGAAAAACAATTTGTAGCTAAGGAAGCAACAGCTAATGGGAGTATCTTTGGAGACATTGTAAAGATGTGCATTATGAAAAGACAACAGGACTGAACAGCAAACTCAAGATACATATGAAAACCTGCCTACTTCAGAACAGAATTCTGGGCACAAGTGACAACTAAAAATATCTTATCAGTCCTAATAAACAGCCCATAGAAAATGAATTCTTACACAGTGACTCTGAGAGCTTATATGTTCAGTGGATTCTTGCACACGGATGTGCAACGTAGGAACAGAAAAGTCACATATACCTGCATGTGACACAGATAACATTAAAAGAAAGTAATTTGCACTTTCTGTTACCACATCTTCAACTGAATGTCGATTAGAAGAACAGAATATACCATAAGATTGACAAACCTTTGCAATAATTCACAAGATATGCAGTTATTTTTTCTCTCACCTGAAACCCTAACTTGAAATTAGATGGATTAGAAATACCATATTGAACAAGGAAAAGAGGAACTGATTAAGAAAATTCAGACCAGCGAACCTTTTTTTGCACCAGGAATATGTTTTTGCACAGAGAAAAATATCCCCTCAGCATGGATAATGCTTTCATTGTTCACAGAGGAGGCACGGGGCTAAAATAAATTTTAATGCTTTTTGTAAAATTATTTTGATGCAAAAAAGAAAATAATAAACACATGTATTACCATGTTTACTGATTCTATCTCCTGCATTTCAATATTATTCCTTAGTTTCACTGTGCTTTAAATGAGACTGTTCAAACCATAGCTGACATTACCAGGGACCAACTCAGCCTGCAGCCTCAGTGAGAGACTGAAACCTAAATTGTAAACAAGATTGTAACAATAGGTACAAGCCTGGATCAGCTCCGTGTGACACTCAGTAAATCAGTGTGTACCCTCCACTTTTACCTTCGGAAAATCAACTGGTTCAGACCAGTCCCAGAGTTCCCAGCTTCAACAGATAAATGCCACCACAGAATTTCTGGAGCCAAAGAGACACTTGACTATGCAAGTACCCACTTTATTTACTTCACCCATGAATCAACCAAGAGCAGTAGTAAGGCAAGAGTTAATTCTTTTTATGGAAAGATTTGCTAGTAGTTGTGGAATTTGCATGATAATACACACTCATTACAAAAAGAAATATATGTATTATTTTAGATTAACAAATGAACTACAGAAAGGAAGACTTAAAAAAAAATAAATGAAAATGTTTTGTTCTCTATGCCTTGTAATTGCTTTCCTCAGCGTGTATGTGTTTGGCTGTGTATTTGTACACACACAATTAGGTCTGTGCAACTGCAGCAGCACTGCAGAGCTCCCTTTAGAATCAGAACTCTTCAGCCGACATGAGGCAGATCTCTAGCTCTATTCCATTTTGTAGTGGACATCAGTAAATCGAAATTATGTCTAGTGTGGCAGACTCCTTGGCAAGGCAAATTGCTTAGGCTGTCACTCCCCTTGAACCTCCCTCTCCAAGTGAGTATGCTGGGGTGAGGAAGGAGGGAGGAAAGCATCCCACAGTCTTGGCTGTCTCAGGGACACAGGATTACAGCTGGCCCCAAGCAAGTCTTATCTGCTTTTTACTGACGGCAATCTTAGAAAAATAAAAAGATGACCAACAGATAGATCAAAACAAGTTCTTAAACTTGACCATGGAACCTTCTCCATGACTTTGCTAAAAACTGTGTCTTGCACATGAAGGTGGCATTGTAATTGAAGAATACAAATTTGAGAAGGGTCTCACAGATGCTAAGCAAGATACTTCAGCACATATAGCAGAGTATCCTTCTTAAAATGATGCACTATACGTTTCCATCTTTTGTGATATCAGTGATATGGTAAGTATGTTATTTCCCCCCTTCCACCCACCTCTTTCTGCTCTCATTTCTCATATACACACCATGCCGGCACAAGCAGAAAGGATGAAAGGTAGACTGAAATATGCTTCCATATGGCAATGCAGTGACCTCTGAGACACCACTCCGGATTCACACTTGCAAATAGGTCTAAAGAATTTCCCCTTTGAAGAGGGGATAGAGCAGCCCCTCTCTGCAAGTCACTGAGCTGGGAAAGTCAAGCATTCAAGCACTGCAGTATTTCATGCTATATGATAGAGGAGTTGCTCAAATTTTAAGACATTACTAACAACTATCAGTTTCACAATAGCAGAAAATTAAACGTGAAATATTGCAAAAAAAAACCCTAAACATTAAATAAAATCACTTTTATGTGATGACTCAGAATCTCAAAGAGAAATTATATTCATCACACATGCCCTGGGTCTGTATTGTTCTTGTGCTTTCCAAAGCTCTTAAATTACTAAACAGAAAACAGGTGTTTAAATTCTTATGGTACATCTGTCAAATTCATGCCACATTGTTTTTTCCCATTGAATTTAAGCACCAATGTAAATGTGATCTCTGTTAGTTCAGTGATAAAGAACACCCTTCATAAGATACTGGTACAGGTGCTTGTAATGGGCTAAGTAGTCAGTGTTTCTGGCTAACACTCAGTATATTATAAATAATTAATTACTGTAACAGATCCCTCTCTTTGTACCTTTTTTTAGTAACTTCTCTTAACCAAAAGTTAAACCTTCCGTGATATAAACTCAACATTATGATAAATAAGGAGACTTATACCAAGTAAGTTCACCTACTGCAGGAACAGCAAGTAATGAAGGATGCTGTCTCATGGCTCTTGGATTGAGTGAGAGAAGGTGCAGTAGAGGCTGCTTTTCAAGTTTTTCATGCTTTTATATACTGATACAGCTTTATTTTATTTTTAAGGTCAAAAGGCACTATTAAATCACTTGACAAATGGCATAACATATGTTCAGAAGAAAAAAGCAGAAAATCTAGGAAGATATTACAAAGTTGAACATTACTGTAGAAAATACACCGAACAGTAGAAATACTATAAAGTTACCACACAACAGACTTCAGTAAACCTATTAATTAGAACACTGTGGACATGATGATGAAGGGATAAAAAGATAAATTATGTTCTTGTTAGAAGAGCCCCCATGTTTATCCGTTAGCATGTACAATTAACATTTAAAATTGCTGATGCAAAAAGTGGTGCAATTTTTCATTGCTGCCAGTTCTGGGAAAGGTGCAGTTTTGTTTTTTCAGGCAAAATAATAGGCACAGAGGTGATGTGCTTTCTCTCAGGAGCAAAGCTTGCCACCTGCACAACTGTTTAGCACCCCAGGCTTGCCAATCAACTGCAGCAGCACTGACAATGAGCTCAGAGGAGACTTTCACTTTGAAGTCATCAAGAGGATAAAGGTGTTGCGCATGGCCAAGTGGGAAGGAATTAAATTTTCTTTAAGCCACCTGCAAAGGCCAACTCAGAGCAAAGATTTGTTTCCTGACTGACTGGTGCCCCTGAGCGTGAATTTTAGATGTTGGTAAAAGAAATAAAAGGCAACTTCCAGCAAATAAATTCACAGAGCTTTCTGTGGTTATAAAATCACCAATACAAAGTGAATAGCAATGCTGGGGGAGAGCAGAGGCTGTTACTCTCCTAATGAAAGTCCTCTGTCTGGGGTTCCCATCTCAACTTCCATCTAGTTGCTGCAGCTTTATCATGCCTATGTAAGAGGCAGTTTTGCTTCTTGCTGCCAATAGTCTGCCATGCTAAACAGGAAAAATGTTCTCGAAACTGCACAGCCCGATCACACATTTTATATCTGAGAAATTAGATCAGTTTATGAGCAGAATATAACAGTTCTGTTATCCAAGTCTCACAATTTAATCCCTACTCTTATGACATTTATGCATTTTCCCAAAGCGCCAAGTGATGGAAGTTACACATCCCTTGCATTTTTAACCTAGTTGCCTAAGAAAAGGAAGCTTTTATGATTATGCTGGTCTGTACTTCAAACCATAAGTATCTTTCCAATTAAGATTTAAGTTACATTTAGGGATAAAAGTATCAAAATAATTAGGTTCCTAAGAGTTTCTTACAAATCACTGTCTGGGTCAAGGACAGAAACTGAAACTGCTGGCCCCTCCATAGGGTCTATGGTCATAACTCAGCCCTAGGACAGTGCTGTGGAGATGCCAGTTGGTTGACCAACATTCTTATCCTGGCTGCTCAGCACACATGTAGCTTTAGACTTGCTGAACTTGGTACAGCTGGTGCCTTTTTTTCAGGTGGGATTATAATAGGAAGGGAGCTGGTATCTTTCTGGAAACAAAGAGTTTGGAAAATAGAGGACAAAAATCTGTAGGACAGAAGACTTTCAGTTCTGCTACTCAAAAAAATAATTTTTTCTCCCTTAAAGTAAGACCTATGCAAATAAGTGGTGCAGAAAAGCCTACAAACACAAGCCATTAAATCTCTAAAGGCTCAAGAATCAATAACATGCATCTAAAGAATAGAAAAATTTTATCTCAAGACTTCTTTAAGCATTCTCATAATCTTGGGATGGCAAGCATAGATAACATGATGTAAGAAGTTACATCAAAAAAGATGACAGTGCCAAATACTTGTTTAAAAGTGGAACATCTCTGAGATGCAACACTCAGAGAAATACAGAAGGGGAATTTCCCCATGGAGAATATAAACGAGGAATTGAGAATGGGGTCTGAATTGCCCCCATTTACTATGCCTTCATCCACTGTGAAATACATTGGGAATCAGAAAGGTACCTCCTTTATTGCTCAGAACAGATGGGAAATGGACTTGCATTGCTTACACTTAACCTTTTGAGGGAATTATTTTGTAATTTTCATGAATTTGTGCCTGAGAACCTCATAGGACATCTACAGAAAGAATGAACCTTCATAAACTCATATTCAAACGCTCCTTAAAAAACCTCACATGTGCAGAAGAGCTGAAGCTATTGAGGGTTAATAGAAAGAAGAGACTAAATCATTACTTTAAAACATTTTATTCCACCTCGTTTTAAAGTTTGCATGATGATATAATACTGCCATTACCAAATTAGGTCTGAACCCTCCACAGCTACTGATACGTCATTATAAATAATTGAATACAAGCCTATTGGTCGCTGTAGCAGAAAAATAAATCCATGATAGAAACTGACTCTTTTTTTGTCTAATGTATTTAAAAACATTAAAAATACCAGATGGTTTTTAATTCAGGCAAAATGATTAAAAGCTTCCAAAGCCACTTCTTTTCCTCCACTAATTTTGACCTTTCCTCTCCTGTTCATCTATTTTCTGCAAGCTTTAATCCAATGGGTAACTAAACTGACCCCTGCATTAACCTGCAATCCAGCTATTACCTACTTAGTAGCATGACATGAACAACAAGATTCCCTCTAAAATTGCACGAAGTCAGTCTGCTCAATGGAACACCAGAAGTACTTTGGTAGCCCTCCTCTACCCTCTACCCTCACAGCAACAGAGCCAGAGAATTCACACTACTGTCCTGAACAACACTAACCCTTTTTTTTACTGCCTCAGGATAAGCAGAGCATGATGCAGATGCACAAACATGGCCATTGCAGTTTCTTAGCAGGCTGGTCTCAATGGAGGAGAAAACAGGCTTTTAGGGCAGCAAAATTCTTTCTCTACTGAGTAAACAACTGAGGAAAGCTTAACTTCTGTGTGAGTATTCAGTATTGAAAGGTAAGGATGAAAGAATTACAATGAAGCTCTGGTTACCTTTCTAATCTGCATGGTAAGCATGCACTTCTAGCCACAGCTCACATTCCTGCTGCATAAAAACTCTCCTTTCAAAAATATAAAATGTCCTCTTTTGTAGCCTGGCTTGAGTCCATCAGAAATACAAAGTGTAAAAGTATAGATATGGGGGGCTTCAACCTTTGCAGTTTCTTACATTTTCTTTTACAGGAGCATCATTTTAGGCTTGAATAAGGTAACATGCAAAGCTCTAGCGAAGTGATTCAGGTTCAATTACTTCCTCTTAAAAATGAGATCTAACTGAGGGATGTCACTGCATTAAAATTAGCAGCTATGCTCTTTTGCAAGATGTTGTCACTGAAACAGTCACAGGAAAATACTACTTAGTAATTTCAACAATGGACCAGGAAGATCTTCATACAGAAAAATCAAGTGAACAAAAGATAGGTATGGGAGAAGGAGAGAAAAGATAAATAACTCAAAATGCAAATATCTGGTGCTCTTACGTTTCAAAACAATGAAATGTACTGGGTTTTCTTGGAAATCCATTATTAAGAGCTTACTGTTAAGAATAAGGCTAGGAAATGGTGAAAGGCTAGGAAATAGCTCTTTTCTGATACTGATGGTTGTGATTAAACATCCAAAAACATCCTTTGCTCAACAGAGATCGCTCCCAAACAGAACCTTATCTTTGTTTTTAGCATGGCTTGGACTTGGACAAACTCGAGCATATACAAGGTTCCTGTTATATTCGAAAAGCGTAAATTTAATTAATTTCCTAAATCAGGTGTCAATTGTCAAATTTCAACAAAACACTTGTCTAGCTCATCATTTTCAGAACAGGAGCCATTAAATGTAAAGAAATGGGCAGCTAAAGATACCATAAATCTTCTGTTCATATAGCTACCACATGATTTTGGCACAGTTTTCTATTCTGTTACTCTGGTTTTACAACAGTGTAAAACTGTCAACAGTACCCAGAGTACATCAGTCTTTCTCTGTGCAGAAAGATCAGACCTATAAAGTCAACTGGCATCTGCAAGAACAGAGTTGTGCCCAATCTTATCAACAACAAAATTGTTAATAACTCTGCTTAATTACAACCCGTTCTATCCAACACAAAATTTGCATGAGTTTTCAAGGAGATTTAATTATTTAGAAAGTTGAAAGATGTAATAAGCTATTTTTGAGACAAAAAAAAAAGAGACAAAAGTCAACATTTCAAACTGGTAATTTTTTAATGATCTGTACTCAAAAGCTGTCAGAAAATATTCTCTCTAATACAATGAAGCAAATCCATTCTTCAAGTCGAGGTAATAGTGGGGAGAATAGGCTTAGTAACAAAAGGAATTGTTTTACTGACTGCAGAACAGCTACCAGTCCGTGAAACAATGGTAGTAGCAAAAAGAACAAATAAATAATACTTTGGACACTGGCCAGTACAGAGAAGGAAGGTCTTAAATCAGAAACAAAAGTAGACTTTGAAAACAGGCTTTACAAAAAATAGGTGGTTTGCAATGACCACAAACATGGAGCAGAGTTATTAAATTTTTCAAGTAAATTATTAGTGCAAAGAAGCTTATGGTCTTCTTGAAAAAGGGACTTAATATCCTTGTAGAATATTCTATTTAGAAATTTATTCATAGTTTCTTATGTGATTTTCACTCACATATCAGTATTTTATGGGAACATATACATACAACATATATAGAGAGTTGCAGATAAGCCACAGTGACACATTTCTACACCTCCATCTTTGTGCTTAGTCAAATGTCTTGAGGGGCCATCAAAACTTTCAGCTAAAATTCCATTTATCTTATCAGAAAGGAAGAGATTTTCTCAGCTTTTCCAAGGCTCACTGGATTCCTTTCCTTCCAAACAAACTGTGTTTCATGTTCTCAGTCCCAGAATACAGCAGAAATATGCCAGCTGGCTTAAATGCCAATTTTACAGGGGCTATGCTCAGCAAAGCTGACTAGTGTCTGTATGCTGCACAGCCCTGGGAGAGACAAGCAAACTTTGGTTAACCAAGAATATTGGTTAAGTGGTGTTCTGTAAAACAAGGATAGAATGTGTATTGCGTGTCTTGCTCAAACAGATGTTGTCTAAGCTGCTTGGATGCTGACATTTCAGCTGAATATTGCTTATTATTAACATACGCTAATTGCATGTTATTTATGAATAGCATGCCATGCTAATCAGTTGTGAAAGTGGTTCATCCTACATCCTCTTAACGAGGGTCTTCTGAAATAAGCCATGAGCTCTGGTTCTGTCCTCCCAAAACACAACAGGAAGGAGTCATCTCTAGCTGCCCTTATACCCTATGATCACCAGACACAGTGGGCTCCTTCCTCCTTTTTCAACAGCAGCAGACATTTGAGATCTAAATAAAGATCTCAGCATGATCTACTTGAAGATGTCACGGCTCACTGCAAGTGGGGTGGGTTAGATAACCTTTAAAAGGTCCCTCCTAACACAAACAAATCTACGATTCCATGATTACAAAAATGGCTATAAACAATAGAAACCTTCAAACTGTAGCAGAACAATACACTGCAAGTAAGAAGAAAATGAAAATAAAACCAAAATCCTCAAATGCAAAATAAGGTGCAAAAGGCAAAAAATGTTTGTGAGAATATATGCAATGATTCAGGATAATAACCATGCCTACAACTCAAGCTGTCAAATAAAACTACTCTGTTTCTCACAAAAAACCTATACTTTCTATATAAATTATATTCAACACCATCAATTCAGACAGATTTGTATTAAGTACAGATTTATCTTCTAGCTAGTTATCCAACACTAACAGACATAACTCATAAATTAAGACAGTTTTATGTGAGTTCAAAATCAAAAGTTTAAGCCTGTGGTGAGTACCTATAAAGACATTATAATTGTATTCGCATCATATAACCTGCAAACATAAACTTTATCATTTTTTCAAGATCTGGTTTTAATGCTCACTTCTTCATATGATGTTAAATGTATTTGCATATTTAGTTCAGACTTATTTGTACTCAATGAGCAAAATTAATCAAATTCATTGCAATATGAACATTCCAGTGTTTTACATAACTGTATTATCCATGATATAAAATTAATAAAATGTATCTATTTCTAAATTTGTTTTAAAATAACACAAGGGACTCTTTCCTTACAACAACATCGAGACTGCCATTGTTTTCATGCATCCCAAAACCAGAATTCAGTCACATAAGAAAACACTCAATTGGACAATACAAAATAATTTAGGTTCCTAATCTTGACTTAATTAAATAGACCTGAATTCCGTAACAATGGCTACAAGTACTCTTTTTAAAAAAATAACAATAGGGTCATGATATAGAAAACACTATAGAAAATATCCGCCTAGCCTGTAGCCTCCAGAAGGATAAAAATTCATAAAAACAAAGGCATCCTAACATGCAGCTAATTTTTTTAAGACTAAATTGAGGGCTATCCTTCTGTAGTGCACTGGAGATGGAAAGACAGGTTTTAAACTCGCAGAGTCTCAATACCACTGTGCTCTGAAGACAGCAGGCAACAGAATGGAAGGAAGAAAGTATTTTGATAGAAAAAAAATCCCAGAGTTAACCTGCTTGATCTTTCCCACACAGCAACTTGATTTTACAGTGCTTCGACAGTTCCTCCGCAGTCAGAGGGGCTCGCTATTGTACTCCTGCGTGTGGCAGTACTACCAGCACACCATCATGGTCTCCTGTCCTTTGTTCTAGCCTTAGAACTCTTGAAAAATAGACTTTTCTAAAAACACTTCCTGAATAGTTCACTTCTGATGGAAATTGAACTAAATAACCTAAAAGAGATCACCTTTACTATACCCATTAGCCACACTATCTGGTGTTGGAGATAATCACCTCCAAAAACAATATGGTT
This sequence comes from Vireo altiloquus, assembly GCA_013396875.1. Taxonomy (NCBI): domain Eukaryota; kingdom Metazoa; phylum Chordata; class Aves; order Passeriformes; family Vireonidae; genus Vireo; species Vireo altiloquus. Next base: position 1,445,292 of record VZRF01008083.1, read on the forward strand.
AAAACAGCCAAGTCAAAAAACTATTGATTGGTTATATGAACACATCTTCTTCATCTGTTTTCTCATAAAGCAGATTATATAGCACTGCTTCCAATCCGGTTTTTAAAAGCTGTTCTTCAAAAAGGCTATTGAGCAAAAAAAAAAAAAAGGCCATTAACTGAACTGAAAGGAAAAAAATCTGGTTGATTTGAACCAGGTCAAAATTCTCATTAATAACTTTAGCCAGATATACTAATGCAGAAGTTCAGATTACAGGCATCGTTAGAGAGCTGCTATTTCTGCAGAAGGGGAGTTAGCACACAGACTCTCAGACACCAAACAAGAGCAGCAAATAGGTCTGAAGTCTGACCCCTCTCTTACTCCTATAGAAATCTTGATCTCAAATCAAGCCACTGACAACATTAATTATCCACTTGAAATGAGCAAAGATTTATTCTAATATTCACATTGTTATTGCTTCTGTCTCATCCAAAACATAATTTAAAGTATGATCATCTATCACAAGCTCTTAGCAGAAAAATACACATTACCATAGCATTCCTTGTAGGACATCCTCTAGGAGGTCATTCAGAGCCAGTCATGTCGTCGGCTGTAGGAACTAACATCAGGTAAAATATATTTTTACACCCTAAAGCAAACTCACTCCCTCCTTTCTGATTGCCAGGGTAACAGAGTTACATGCTACAAGCTATCGAGCAGGCAGATCTCCTATTACTGATCAGACAGTAAATAAGGCACTCAGCACCTAACAGGATAAAATTCAAAAACTCTGCTTCTACAACACTTAAATTTGAAGATCAAGGCTTGGAAATGAAGGACATGATGTTTTCCATACGCACAGTACTTAATGACTTAAAAGTAAACATATGTACAAGTGTTTCAGTAATTGGGCCCTCAGACTGTAGTGCTGCCTCTTTATTATTGGATCCTTTAAGAATCTTACATTACTAACATCCTCCAAGGAATCTTGTTAAGGAATGTTTCCAGCAAAATACAACCCTAAGATCTAAACTCTCCTACTTTGAAGATATATAGCTTTTTTGGTATACCAAGAAAAAAAAAATCCTGTACTATTCCAAAGGAACAAACGATTAATCTCTTGCAGCATTATGGAAAGCCGTGAGAACTGAGAAACAATGACTATAATCACATTAAATAGCAAACTGGATGTTTATGGTTATATGTTCATTGTCCAATTTGGGAGAAATACAAGAAATGCAATAAAGAATGGATATATAACCAAACACTAACTTCAGGCCATTTCAAAAACATCAACTCTTTTTACTGTAGACACAGAAACTCTTCTCCTGGAACTTTAAAGGGCAACCCACCCCAGATCCCAAAGAGCCACCACAAGACTGTCTATGGGCTGAAGTCTTACTTCGGTGTGAATCCACTGGCATTTCATCTATTTGTTCACAAGACTCTTTTCAAGTTTCCCAGTTAGGCCTGTGAAGGGCATTTGAGAGAAGTGTTTGTACTGGTGTTGTTGAAATGCAACGTATCATGAACATGAGTGTAATTGTACCACACTCTTTATTCTAATGATTTTTCATGATGACAGATGGCTCCATAACCTTATGCCTCAGCCCAAGTGCAAATTACTTTGAAAGGCTGTATTGACATGCTCATGGACACGGCACAAATGCTCCTTCAGACTCACAATAATATTTACAGGCATATTTAAGCACATAAATATAAATATAATGAGAGAGTTATGCATATTTAAGGAATTTAATATTCACTGCAAATGAATTAATGATTTCACCTTTTGTCCTATAATGTTTCAAACCTCTGTCTAAGTTCTGGCATCACGCTATCATTTCAAATTAACTGTAATTTTCCACTGCTATGCTTGCTATGAATGAGAAAACATCTAAAGAAATTACAAATGTGCTGACACATTCACAAAAAAACCCAACCAAACCGACAAACCCAACCAACTGTTTTCTCCTGTGGAAATAGCTATATTTTCATTCCATTTTGCATATTATTTAATTTCCAATGTTAGTGTTTAATCCTAGTGGTTTGCAGTACTGAACTGAAAATTTCTAAGACTAAATAATGTGAAATAGAGAATTAGTGTATTTCTGAGGAAAGCAAAGTACAGCCCTGAAGGATTATATCACAATGAGACCATGTATTAAAAAACCCAAAAACCCCAAAACAAACAAACAAAAACCAAAAAAACCAAACCAACCAACCAAACAAACAAACAAAAAAAAACCAAAAAAACCCACAAACCAAAAAAAACCCCAAAACTGAAGAGAAAAGGCCTAAAACGGAATATAGCTCTTCAGATAATTAAAGTGCTTTAAACCACTATCCAATTGATTTTCTCCTTGTAAAGGTAGTTCAATTGAAATGTTCAGAATAAATCATGTGTTAAAATTATCTTCTAAAGTAAGAGCTGAGTGCATATTGATTAATAATTATTTGCACTAACGGACTGAACTAAAGAAATACCATCAATTACTTCAAAAAACTCTAAGATCAATCATGATGGAATCAACCATTGAAAGATTCACTACACTCTTCCCAATATTTCGGAAGCGCTCATCAAATGACTTTCTAGATACCTTGGTTTCCTGTTTCTAGAGCTACGGAAATATGTTTTAAATGCCAATTATCACTAGGTGTTTCAGCTGCATAATACAGCTCTCACCCTTCAATTACAGGGGAGTTCTGCAAGAAGAGCAAACATTTTCTGCATCAAGTATGAGGCATGAGGGGGCACTTTCACCAGGGAAGTTTAGTTAATATTTCATACTTATGCTCCCATGGCAAAGGAAATGCAAACAGCCTAAATTAACGACCAGAAAAGATGATTTACATAGAGCTCCCATCCAAAGATGGGGGATACTCAGTATAAATTAACTCTGTTTTACACACTAATGAGTACTACTCACTGAATTTGGCTGGGCAGCACAATAAAACTACAATAATTCTCTAAAAATTGCAATTTCGTTTGGCTGGTTATAAATAGCACAGAGACCATTAATCCCTTATGGCACCACAGGCATTTCTCAAGCCTGGTATCTTATTGAAAATCAAGGAGAATTTTTCTTCTCATGAAGCATAGCACCATTAGAGTCGGGTGGGGAGTCTGCTGGCTGTAGCACCAGATTTTAAGCAGGTTTGAATGAAAAAAGGAAATTTCTGTGGTTTTCATGGTATCTTTTCCACTAGGTTTCAGGTTTATCCACTGCAGAAGTGTTAACTAAAAAGACAGACAAAAACGGGTCATGAAAGCTGGTAGAACTTAGTCCACTAACTTAGTTAGTGGAAAATGTTCAAACTTGCAGTGCTGACCTTTTAGTTATTTCCTTGTTTCTTGCTTGTTTGTTTTTTTTTGTTAGGTTGGCTGACATAGGACTAACTCCCATATCCACTAAGCGGTCTTCAAAATGTAACAAAATTTCTCTCCACTTTTATGACCTGAGACAATAACACTTTTAGATGAAATATTTAAGTTTAAACATTCTTTACATAAATGAGATGCACAGCTCTGTCTGAACATCTTGATTTTCTGCATTTTTATACTTCTAAGCAACTTAGTAGTGAGGACTGCTTATTTGCATTCATTTACATACAATTTGCACAAGAAGCTGAAAAAGGGTAGTAAGGAAATCCATCATTTTGACTTTAAATAAAAAAAATATTTCTGTAAAAAACATGTTGAATGTTTATTTTACTTAAGAAATCACTTTTAATATCTTCATAAATATCAAATGACAAGTCTCAGAAATGGTGATTTTTTTTTTCACCTAGTATATTTAAAAAATAATCCAGCAACCTTTTTGATGTCTAGAGATGCAAAATGCAACTTTTTTCCCCCTAAGAGAATTTCATTTCCTAGCAAGGTGAATAACTATTCTGATATGTTCTGGGTGCTCTCTGAATTTTTATTTTACTAATTTTGTAAGCCCCAAACTTTGCCAGGTCTGGCAGGGGAGAAGTACAGAGTCCCTAATGAAAAAATAATGTAACATGCATGTACAAATTTAAGCGGTTTTAAGTCCTGTGCTCTCTGTGGATTATCTCTTAGATGATGTTAAAATGTGTTCAAATAAATTCTCAGTAATTGCACACCTACGTTCAGCATATTTTCTTAGTCTTGCAAAGATACCATTTTCATATGCAGCCACAGTCCTTTTGGCTGCCAGCTGTACTCCTAATGAGCTGGTACTAAATCATATCTGTTCTCAGAATTAACATGGGCAATGGCTTCTCATTCCTTAGAGATTGCACACAGTTTAACTCTTTTAGTTTACTTCTTCATGCCATTCAACCTGTGTCCCATTACAGCCCCATGCCTCTGCAGCACACAAGTAAAATCAGAAAATGCAGAAAAGGCAGACAGATAAAACCATGGAGCAGATGCTATACTACAGCTGAGCTTTCTAAGGCAGCACATCAGGAAATTCGGCAGTACAAAAGTGGTCTCTGGAAATAATCATGGGTCGGTTTTGCTAAACATCCTACTGACTGCCACAGTGACACTTACTGGCTTTCACCATATCCCTGGTGTCAGTAACTCACAGCACAGTATCAGAGATAACTCACCCCTGAAGGGCTTCAACTCAACTCAAGTGACGGCCGCAGAAGTGTTCTGTGGTGTGTGCTTGGCACATCCTCCAGTTACTACAGAGGTGTGTGCTTGGCACATCCTCCAGTGACCACAGAGGTGTGTGCTTGGCACATCCTCCAGTGACCTCAGAGGTGTGTGTGCTTGGCACATCCTCCAGGAACCTCAGAGGTGTGTGCTTGGCACATCCTCCAGGAACCTCAGAGGTGTGTGCTTGGCACAACCTCCAGCGACCACAGAGGTGTGTGTGCTTTGCACATCCTCCAGGGACCACAGAGGTGTGTGTGCTTTGCACATCCTCCAGTGACCCCATCCCTGGGGTGGCCAGGTGAGGATGAGAGCCCTGAGGCAGCACTCAGACCTCTGCAGGGGTCTGGGGGCACTCTGTCTCTGCAGGGCACAGGCAAGGGAGGCAAAAAACAGTCCAGCTACTGTGGACTCGGCTCAGTGTCCTAAAAGCAGGGCTACCTCAAGCTAATAGTAAAAGGGAAGACACTTTATACATTCTGCTTCCTCTAAACCCAAACACACAAGTGCTAGGAAACAAAATGAGTGTTTTCAAGCTCTCATGATCATTGTTCATGTTTTCTCCCACTAGTTTTTTCTTATATGTATGCTTTTCTATATTTCATCCAAGATCCCGGGTGATTAAAGATATGCATTTCTTAAGTTTGACTTACATGATTTCAACTGCTAAATATTTTTTAAAATAATTTTTTGCTGATTTCCATCAGGTCAGTGACATATTGGTTTTTATTGTATTGCCTTTATAACACAATGCACTGGAAGATTTAGACTTTGAAACTTATGAGTCTCTACAATATACTTCTAATCTGGCTGAAATTTAAAAAAAAAGGAGATTTTATTCATACAAATTAAAAGATGGTACACATATATTAATTTTCATAATCAGATTAAAGCATCGTAATAAAACTTTCAGTGACGCAAGGCAAAGAATGCTTTAGACAGCAAAGTGTAATTAAGAAAAACTAGTGTATCTGTATCATTAAAGAAAATGTTAAAGGTAATTTGAGTCCAGGGAGCAGTACTTCAAACCTTCCTTAGCCCTACCCTTAACCCATAACCTAACTTTGTGGTGTAAGCACTTTTTGTCAACAGCAGCCAGAGGCCTCATGAAATTAATTAAGTATCCTATCTCTTTACAACAGAAACAAACCCATCCACATGATGTTTGCATTTCTGGTATGATCGGCATTCGTTACTGAAGTCACCGGCATCAGCAGCTGGGAAGCACAAGACTGAGCTCTCTTCCACTTCTTTTATCCTCTCTTACCACTTTTAGATTCACACATTAATTATGGCAGTCCACAGGTGCCAGTCTTATAAAGCAGGTACATCCCCTACTGCAAAATGTATTCTCTGATGGTTCTTATCACAAGAAAGAAAAAGCCTCCAAAAGTGCTGAAAGAAATCCTTTGTCCTTAAAGTCTTTATACTCTCCCTTAAAAAAAAAAAACATGTGAGTCACAAGTGGGAGGACTGCAAGGAGGCAAGGATGCATTTGCTTTGCCATCATGTAGCAGCTGTCAACTCTTCCATGCCAATGACAGACGTGAAACTGCATGAGAATTTGGAAATCCAATATGGCACAAAAAAACAGAGATGCCAGGAAAAGGTTAGTCCATGCTTCCATGCTGATGCAGCCTCCACAAGCAACTGACTGGACCTATGTGCTCTGTCACAATGTGGAAACTAATGGCAAGATGGCAAATAGGTCTGTCATCTCCAGAGCTGGGGTTCACAGCTTCAGGGCAGATGCTCCAGGCAACCTCCCAGAAATCTGTGGCAGTTGTGCCAATTATCCCATGGATCCTCTATCTCTACACATTTATCAAACCACATCAGCAGCCCAACACAAAGAAAAGACACCAAAACCCCCACAGAAGCTTTATTATTCACCCAGCAGTCGTATGAGCACTGACCCTTTGATGGCCATCTATATAATCATCATTCTCACTCTAGAGAATGAGGTTCTGAGGCCCTAACTTGGTTAATTTCCCCCTGCTTGACTACGAGACACAGGTTTTAAAAGAAGCAGAAGACTGTAAAAGCCCGAGAAGAAAGTTACTGAGTATAGCTCAACCATTCACTGTCACTTTGTTTTACTCTCTTGAAAATAAACTGCATGTGTTCTTACATTCCCTAAGTTAATATAAAATATATTACCAAAAGTTTGCAATGGTCTCTGATTTTACAAGGTTCACTTTTGCCTTAAGAAAAGTTGTTCGGCAGTTTTAAAGTGAGACTTTACAATGGAATAACCAATGGCATTTAATGTATGGATAAATGATTTTTGGAGACTTGTTTACACTCCTGCAGAACCATAACAGAATCCCAGATCTCCGTAATCATCAATATGTTATTTATGTAGGACAGTTGCACGACTGACAGTGCACACATCAGTGAGAATAGCTGCAGTGCCAACACACACACGTAAGTTTATTCCCTCTTAACAGACATGACCATCACACTGGTAAAAAAATGCTGGCCAGAAGCCATTAACCTATGCCTCTGAAATGATGCTCTTGGATCCTTCCTTCAATTTGAGTATACTCTAGCCAAAACAGGAGGAGTTTCAATTTAATATTTTACGTCCAGTGGTGAAGCAAATACTTCAAATGTCATGCCAGCAATTAAAATGTGTCTAGATTTTTTGGCTGCTCTGGTAGTTGAACTTAGGACCTTCACAGTGAGTCACCAGAGTCATACCATTACTGAGATATTATATTCTGCAAGTACAAAGATGGGAAATTTTCCAGATTGTCTGCCAAGATTCACTGCACCTAGGATACAGCAAGTGTCATAAATAGAATTTGCCACAGCAAGCCTTGCAATAAGTGCCAGAGAAACGCAACAGACCTCCTGCGGTCTGATTTAACATAAACAAGCCAAGACATAGAAAAAGTAAAAACACTGCCCTGCAGTCACTGCTTAATAGCTTTTCCAATTGAGCACGGAGAAATCTGATGTATTGAGAATGTCTGTGTATCCAGCGCACGACTGTTCCTTATGTGCTGCAGCTTCTGCCACATCACAGGGAACCTTCCATTCCTACTTGGAAGATCGCAAATTTATGTTCAGGAAGAGCTGAATTTAGAGTCTGCTGTGCGTGTATATGTGAATATTTGCTTTTACTGCTTTTCCGCCCTGAAACGGCAAAACAAACCCCATGCATGTTAAAACATATGGCTTGGGAGCCGAATCAGTAAATGCAAAGTGCCTTTATTTCCTCATTGAGCCTCACTTTATAGCTGCTTGTACAACCCAGATCACACATCTTCCTGAGAACATTTTACAAAAATAAGTTTTCTTCATGAAAACACTAGAACCTCAAAGTTTTCTCATAGCCTATTACATTTTTATTCGTAGAATGTTATTTTTTATTCTTAAAATGAATTACCTACAAATAAAAGATTCTTCCATTCTTTCATACTACATGGCTCAAAAAACTACTCCTCCTCCCATAAGACATCCTTTAAAAATTAAAATGTTAAAACACACTTAAAGAGAACAAATTAATAAACAATTACTTCAATTTTTATCACCATATTGTAACAAATATTACGAAGGGTATTACTTGCAAGCATAGTGACTGAATAATAGACTGAATATAACTCTACTTGTAATTTCTACATAATGTGCTTTAGATTGCAGTTATGGTATGTTCCAGAGCATTGGAGGAGTCAATAGAACAAAGCAATAAAGCAATTGTATCTTTAACAAATGCATTAAAAAGGTAACACTACCTTTAAAAACAAAATGTTGGTCAATTAGTTGGAAAGGGCAAACTCTTATTTTTCTTCATCTTGCTACAAAGGAACACCATCCTGGGAAAGGTCACGGTGCATTATGGAGAAATTAGGGAAATAGATTGCTGTGAACTTAGTGCTACTCTTCTGTGGCAAAGTGCAAAACCCTGCAGTTATAAAAACAGTCTACAGATAATGGCTTATCAATGAAGAGGTAAAATTGTAAATGACTCCATCATGAGAGCTTCAGGTACAAGGCTGGCATGAACAGCACAGTCATCTGTGCAATTCTTCCATGTCCTTAGAACAAACTCTCCTCTTGAGAAACAATTCAGTTTCAAATGGAAGAAAAATCGCTAAAAATTATTTTGACAGAACTTAAAAGTTGTAGGATGTCCTGAATAAGATTTAAAACCATTGATTAAAATTGATAATTAAAATTGATTAAATAAAATGATATTTTAATTCTGTGAAAATGGCATTGGCTTTGAAGTCTTACATAGAATGAAGCAGAGATTTGAGGAGAAATAAAAAGGTTTTACTTCAGTTTAAAGCTGTGGTCAATGAAACCAGTGAGAAGAAAATGTAAATAATTTCAGGAGTGTTTCTTTTCATTATGTAAGAAACTATAAATTAATTTTTGAATTAATTTCATAAAATCCAGTGATTTACTAAAACACTGCTTACCTTTTGACAATACATTCCTTTGAATATTGAGAGCCCTGATACCATTTGGCAATTTGTCATCTGAAAAAACTCAGAAAGATTTAATTCCCTTCATACTTAGCAAGGAAAACAATGTTAAATATTGGAAAATAAAAATTTCATGTGCTTTTTTCCTTGCTATTATATCGGAATGATACCAATGTATCACTAGTATCACAAAAAGAGAAAGTGCATCTACCCTCTGGTATATGTGAGATACTTATCCCACTATTACAGGTACCTCACATATAGCTGAAAACATTGTGGCTTCTGGATCTGACACTGACACAGGAGAATTTAGAGACTATGAAAAATATGTGACATAAAAATGTGGCCTGTAAGGCTGAGCTGCAAATATTCTGCTATAGAGTGACAGCTGATCTGACAGCATCTGCAGAACCATTTCTATCCTTTTCTAATTTGCCTGGGTTTTACACTGCTTTTTGCTGGCTTCTAATGGCTTGATATGTCTTTACTCTGTAAGAGTTTTTTTGGTAATATCAACACCATCAAAGCGACACCACTGCAGAGCTATAGCAAGGTCTGTAGTCATCTAAGCACCTGCAAGTCAGCAATCAAAAGATTTATTTTGTCGCCTTATTCTTATCTTGCTTTTCAATAAAAGAAAGAAATGAATGCAACTGTTCTTCACGTAACATGAGTTCACCTTCAGTGGGAACCCAGAATTTGTTTTTCTGATTTTTTTTTTTTGTGGAAAATGAGCTAAACTACAATCAGTGGCAGCCTGTGATAAAGTTGCGTTGGACCTTAAAAAACCATGGGTTTTTGCTCTCTTCCGACACTGATTTGTGTTGCTCCACATCACTTTCCTATAGTTCCTTGTTACTATGTGGCTATGCTAGACAATTTACACATGTGCTAGGGAGTGCTCACAGTTGAATATGCTCACGTGCTACAACCAATTCACTTTCAACACAAATTTAGCAGCCCAAAAAAAGCAGCTGCACTGGCTATTATTCATTTGTTCTTTATTTTAATTCCCAGGGTATGAGCTTATCTACTTTTAAGCCATAACTTTCATGTCTTTCTAGGCTAAAAATGTTAGAGCTCCTTCTTTACAACTAGAAGCAACTCTGGGGCAAGTTATCATGTTGTACACAGTACTGCAAGCTGAGCCTCTCAAGCAATCAGCAGCTCTGGCCCCCTGCACCAGGTGCTGATTTCCCCTGCAACAATAGGCACAATTAAGTCAAAGCCAACCCGATTAACTCTTCTCCAGGCTAACCCCTGCATGCTCACTGGTTCCCTTGATTAACTGTACAGGACTGACAGACAAGAAGGTGTCAGGAAAACCCCTGAAGAATTAGCAAGCCCGCAAGGAGACTCTGCAGGAGGGAGAAGGTGCAAGAAAGAAGGAGCAGAAAGGTGGCAGTTTAAAACACTTATTAAAGGAGTTAACAAAATAAAAGGATGTAATTTAAATCACTAAATGACAGAAACCTATTGTGATGAGGCAATGCGGTGTCTGAAAGTGGATACTCCCCGTAAAGATCACACATGTACCTGCACAATAGCATTAGATGAGGTCGGAATTATAAACCTCAGTGATATTGGACTTTTTGGGTTCAGCCTCCTTGCAATAATTGAAATAGGTTTTGTATTGATAGTTATAATCTTCAGCAATATAAAGTATTTGTTAGTGCCCACCTGCTGGTGGTACCTTCGTGCCCCTTATGCATTGCCAACAATAACATCAATCAGCAACTCATTAAAATAAAACTCAAAAATATGCCAGTGAAATGCTAAAACATACTTGAAATATGTTCTGTTAGCTTTCCCATACTCCTATATTCATTTATAGCATCAAGGTATGAGCCAATATACAGAAGCTCAGATGTTGTTGAAATTTTAGCATAGGGCAATGTTAATTATAGCATGTCAAGATATTTAAAAATTAATAAAAGGAGACAATTCCATTTTTTTGTCACATACCAGTTAGAACTACTTCAGTTCATCACAGCTGACTGCTGTATCGTTCTGGGCTTTTATAGCACTTGTGCTCTGTGTGGAAGGAGTGCCCTCCCCCACTTTAATGGTAGTAGACTGCTGGGAAATTGTTCAAAGATAAAAATATGTACCACCAAGTCCCTAAAATGTCATGATAAATGAACTCAAATGTCACTATTAAAATATTTCCTTTCATCAGTTTCCCAGCACAGATCTCCCATCACAATGCCAGAACTGACACAACTTTGCTCATACTTCCTCAGGAATACTGAATTTCTTTTTGAAGGCTGATTTTAAGACAATGGAAATGCGTGTGGCATAAAACTGAGATAGCCACCTGTAAAGTGGCTTAAAAGGTGCCCCCTGGAGAAAAAATCTTCTGCATGACCCTCTTCCAGAGGAAAAAAAAAAACAAGTTGAGTTAATCACAAGCAGACCCCTGAAACAATTCTCTACAGATTTCTTTAAATGTGAAAAGCATCATTTTGCTTTTAACTGATTCTGTTAACAGTCTCTGAGAAAGAGAAAAAAGTCACATGGCATAAGAGAGAACTGCTTATGAAGAAAACAGAAGACTAAATGAGAAATTCAAGGGCACCAGATTTCTTTCCTTTTTGCCACTGTTATTCAATGCTGTGTTCCCAGATAACAAGGAAAAAAATAAAAAGAAAGAATACCTTTAATGCAGTAACAGAATCAGTATGACCATGAAAATTTTGTTAGTTTATTTATGGACATTTTCTTTAACATTTCATGGCTTTCTCCCTCCTGTCTGACTGTTTTCTATTCAAATATCCAGGTGATGCTTTGGAACTTTTAACAAAGGGCTGATAGGAAGTGAAGGCTAACGAACAATGCATGTTTATAATGAGAACCAAACTGCTACCTGCAGAGAATAATACAGGATGATCTCTTTTGGAGAGCGGGAAAAAAATCAACAACATAAATGGAACACTGTCAAATTTATAAGCAGCAATTTAGACAGCAAATATGTTGCTTGGGTTTCTGCAGTCTTAAACACTGTGAGCGGCTTAACCTTATCTCCCAGTGCCACTGCCTTCCTGGAGTAATTGATGCTCGGAGTCCCCCAATTTCACATAAACCAGGCCACTGTGTTATTGTATACAGCAATCTAACTGCTAGCAGAGACAGGAAACGGTGCTGAACCCAGATCAATAGACATGTCAACAGTAAGCTGCTTAATCTAATTCTGCCTATCTCATCTTGGAGCACAGAGTTTGCAATTTTACTGCTAGGTCCCTCTGGCAGGAAATGGTTTGGAAAGTTTAGTCTTAAGAAGTTTAAGCGATATGCTTATCCTTCAGGCTCTTGAATGTTTATTCAGCAGAATAGCTGCTTTAAATGTTTTATAAATGGCAGCAATGTAAACAAGGCACTCCTGAATTCCTTGCCATATGAAAGCCGTAACGGTGATTTCCTCACAGTGGACAGGGAGCTTAACACAACAGCCAATTACACTTAAAGGTAATTGCATTTGTACAGATGTACCAAACTCAAATAAACTTTGATGATCAGAATAATTTTCCCAACAACCCCTCCTTCACTCTGATGATGTTCCCACATGGAAACACTTCCTTTTTTAGCAATTATGTCGCTCCCTTCTCCTTCACAGTGTTATCAGTGATTTCCCTGCAAAAATATAGACATACATATAGATAGAATTCACAGTTCATTGGTGCCTGTTCTGTGTCCCAAACAGTCAAGAGTTTTCAATTTCAGCTGAACTATGACAAAGTCATGGTGCATCCCCAGGGGTTTTGTGGTCCCTGCAATTCAAGGGGCCATGGCCATTGCCAGTAGAGGGGAAATTTAAGCTCCTGGTTAACTTTGGAATCACAGTTGATGTTTTCCAACCATGACAGACCTTTAAACTACTCTGACAGTCTATTTGTCATCGGAAAACAAGTGCAAACTTGTTTAGAGAGGAAAGATGGTGTTTCACTCAAGGTGCTGGAGAGGGAATTAGACGATAGAGGTTCTTTCCTCAACTCTGCTACAAAGTGCCAGTGTGCTTGTGCCGGCCAGTTTTTAAGTGCTTCAACTCCCCATCCATAAAATAAAACTTTCCCAACTGCACTGGAGTGCTGAGATGCTCAATGCATTAGTGCCCGTGAGGTGTTCAGACACCACAGTGCTGAGCATTACAGAAAAGTCAATAAATGAACTCCATAAATAAAATGTTACAAAAGCCCACTTGAGTCTTTCAGCTTGAAATCATGGGACTGCTCCCATGAGTTAGTGCCTTGGAAATAAATTTAGCAAAGATTCCAGGAACAATACTGCTGAGGCTAAGATTAAGAAATAGCAAAGAAATAATTATTATTTAGATACTTGTACATTACTTAACAAAGAAGTTGCTTACTGCTGGAAGTCTTACAACACACTGCATACCTCAGATGAGGAAATGAAGGTCTCTTGAGTAAATTTTTAAAAACTCAACTAAATATCTGTCGGCTTATTTGTGAACAAAATCTCTTGAACAAAGGTTTAAATGGAAAGATTTTGCATAGCTGGCCTAAAATCTCTTCAAACTGGACTTCTTTCTGTTTATAAAAGTTTTTCTCTTATGCTCTAGAAGACTAAACTACAGAATATTATTCCAAAGATCAGCAGCATTCCATGAATAATCAAAGGCAAAGTTGAAGAGATTATTTCGTCAACAATTCATGGACTCAACTACAGCCATTTCTAATAGAGAGCAATTTAGTAAAATAATAAAAGTCAGGAGACAGACTATCTATGAATACAAAACCCAGTAATTTAGTTCAATTAGTTCACTTCAAATAGAAACTTATGGTGTGCTAGTCTATTTTGGTTTCAGACTTATCCCACCCCTAGTCCACATTTTCAAAGCTATAGTATATTCCAAATGCTAATTAACTACCATTCATTTTAAACTCATGAATATCCCCACAAATCTGACAGTGTGGAAGTTTTACACGGAGGTAAGACTACAAAATTACATTCTCATTAAAATGCAAACAAATCAGAAAGACCTTACTTTAATCCCTAATACACCATTACCTGTCTCAGCAGAGAACATCATACTCAGGGCAGCTAAGAAAAGGAACACATTTCTTGTCCTAGTGACCCACTCATCAAGTTCTTCTTTTGTGGATTTCTCAGTGCTTGTAATTTCAACTTTGTTCTAATGACATCCTCTCTTTCTCTAGATTAAACTGTGGATTTTCATCCCTCACTTTTCACTCAACTTCTCATAAAAACAATGCCACTATAGTGGTTAACACTAATTAGCCAACTAACAATGCCACAAGATGGAAATAATCCATTTTACCAGCTCACATATTTTAAAAAAGTAACCTGATTCTTTACAATCATCAGTTTGGGCAACAGTGAAAATGATACAATCATCACTATTTTCCACATTTACAGTATGCTTCTCAATATAAATGAAGATGTAATCTCTGTGGAGAGAGGACTCTGTTTTCACATACATTTGTTTTATATCTACAAGTGAAGTCATTGATCATTTCTGCAATGCAAATAAATGATTATTTCCTCTGATCTGTAGGGAAAAAATATACAGGGTGTTCAAAATCTTTCCAACTCTAACACAAAGTTGCATAAGCATGTGCAGAATCTTGCTGTAAAACAGCAACAAGTCCGCTTGAAAAAAAAGAGAGCACATCTTGCGGTTTTGAGTGGAATAATTAATGCTAAAGTTTTAAAGGCTTGGCATTTTGAAGGAAAAGAAAAGAAGATAGATAAATGGTTATTTAAGGCTTTCTAAGTAAAAATGATGGAGAACCTTATAATTAAATAATAATAAAAATATTATTATTGTGGTGCCATATTTGGCACACGTATACAAGAAATACTCTATAATTCATTATATAGCCCAGGTATCTGGACATTTAAGTGTTGGACCATTTTTATCAAAATTAGACTAGATCATAGAAGATCCCAAAGTTTGGGTTCCCATCCTCAAATCTCAGGAATTTAATTTCTTTACTTAGAAACATTTTCAACAGTGTTGTACAAACTGCCTAATATCATGAAGACAGAGAGTTACAAAGATGGCTTCAAAGTGCCGAAAACTGAAATACATGTAGCTCATTTGTGGCAAAATTTGAAATGTACTTGTTCAAAAGATGGAAGCACAACTGTTCAGCTGAGAAGTTATGGATACAAACACCACATGAATTTTTATGATGTCCTGATCCTTCATGACAAAAACCAAAACTACACTTCTTTTTTAAATCTCCCACACAACCAACATGGAGGCATCACTTTTTATGTCACCCTGGCTTTTATGAGACCAGAGATTCAGACCCCACAGGTCAGTAGGCATAAAACCTGAACATGGGTGCTTACCAGTTTTTTGAAAGTATGTAAGGCTCTGAATTGGTAACTAATTCCCTCTGAGATCAATAACATTTAGGTGCCTAACCTGCCTAAGCACTTCTGAAAACCCTTCTGCCTGCTTAAAATCTTGCTTTGGCTAGTCTGAAATACTCCTAAGATTGCTAAATTTCCACAGCCACAATCACCATTAGTTCATGACTTTACTGACCCTGGTGAAATGGCAGGCAGTCCTTCCAAAAGGACTGAGTCAAACGGATGGGTAGCTGTCTTTCTGGCCCTTTTGTTTAACAAATGTATTGATTGCTTTCTATCCAGAGTTAGATAAATGAGTAACAAATTAAAAGGAATGTTTTTATGATTCACTGCAGTAGCTTGCTTTTTTTGCTCTTCTCTTTTCTGATTCACTGCAGTAGCTTGCTTTTTTGTGCTCTTCTCTTTTCTGATACAAGGTTAAAAGTGACTGGTAAACCTTTTAAGGTTATTGAAACTAAATTATTAACGCAGTGTTTCACCTTCCTTTTGTCCTCTTCATGGCATTCTCCCTGATTGCTTACTGCTACTCCACTCCTACAAGTTGTAAATCAAATGAAAAGCCTTTAAAGTACAAAACCATCTGATTAAAATTTTCATCCACAAGGGAACCACGGATATGACAAGAAGCCACATTATGCAGTTTTTACATTTAAAACATCTGACAGTCTTTTTTTTTTTATGTGTGTGAAAATTGAGCTCTTTCATCTTTGTAAGCAACAAAAAGGATGATTCTCACTCATAAAACCCATTTGCAACCTTCAAAATACCTTTGATAATCTTCTCCATTGCATAACTGTGTTTGGTGCAGTATGTGCAGGCATAAAGTGTCATGACACATGGCTAGTCTGGTCACATTTGAACTTCTCCAAGATCTAACCTGTACAGTTCACAAACTGCTGAGATTACCCATCAAACTCAGCATTCACAGAGAGCCCACACTACCTGGACAGTTGGAAACATAAAGGAAGACGCAGTAAACTATGATTAAGGGTCTAATAAAAACCTATAGTGAATGCTTCTGAGGGAAAACACATACCTTTAAGGAATGAACTCTGTCTAGAAGGAAGTTAAATCTAATTTACATTTTAGTGAGGTTTTTAAAGCAATTCCTATCTTAGATAAGATATGGGTTTATTTGACAGCACACTTCTGAAAAGTTGGCAAACAACAACTTTCTTAATGCTGCTTTTCAGCAGACGAGTATAGGATGATCCATCATCAAGTTTTCAAGATCTGAGCTACTGATACTCCAAAAGAGAATAAACCAAGCAAATCTCTGCATTTCAGTTTTCATTGGATTTCGTAGTTGCTGCACATTTATGGTCTGCTAGGCTGGCACACAGTGACTGCACATATGCCACAGCAGTAAGAGATTTGTTTGTCCAGCAGTGGAATCCCTGCACAGGAGTTAAAACATCGTCCTGAACCATGAACAGGCCTTGAAGGAAGCCTGTGGTGCTAACACTACACTATTTAATATCTGAAAACATATCAATGTCTGATAACACATTCATTATGGAGATATGAAGTTTCAGGGAAGCGTTGAGCTCTCATTTAATAGCAGCACTGTCTGCTGGGCCAGCTCCTCATTTATTTCACTGACACACTATTTAAATGCTACTGCATGAACCAGGTGTCCTGTAAGCCAATTGTTACAGGTCCAAACTGGTACACTATATTGAGTCAAAGGCGCAGAAATGCTCCTTCCTAATCCCACAGCATATGATGTGTGCATTGCTTTTCCAGGGAACAAGGTCAGTGCCAGGGCATTGAGAGCTCTGTCAGGAAATGATGCTGACCAGAAAAACTTTCATGTGTGGCAAGCTTCAGGAAAGTATCCCAAGAGCTCCAGAAGAATTATTGAAATGGCTATCTGACCATATTTGGGTCAATAATGCTAATCAAGAGAGATTTCTTCATGAGGAGAGGCTCTCAGAGATGTTTGTTTAGGATGTTTTTGCAAAACAAATTTTGTTAGGCAAGGGCATAAACTGTTCCATTTAGCGTTTCATACAGAAGGAAAGCATCATCTCAGCAGCAGTGGAAAGCACTGATGGCAAACCTTGCATGGGGAAGCTTGAGGTGCTGAGGTGACTAGAGGGGACTAACCAGGGAGCAGTGGCTGAAGACAGTGAATCTGAGCCAGAAGACAGCAACGTGTGGGCATTTGTGCTGTGTTTGATCTGGCACTCTCGCTTTTCCCTACAGATTAAAATCGCTATTGCCATTTCCTACTGGCAAGATTTTCTCATGGAAACCTGAGCAAGCTGCATGCAGAGTGAAGGAGCTCTTATGGCTTGTATTTATCGAACAACTTGTTTGATGTCCGTTTTTCTTTCTTTCCCCCCACCTTTTTTCTCTTGCCTTTGTTTTGGTGTGCAGAAACCTACACTCTTACAATCAATCACAGCAAACTAGCTCCCATAAACCTGCTTAGAAGAAAACAATTTCTTCCTCAGGCCTCCAACCCATTCCCTAGAAACCAGCTGTTTCTCTAAATATACAAGGCAACACACCTGAGAAACTGAGTATGACACTACATGACAGGAGAAATCATTTCAGCTCTGCCATCCCATTGCTTTGCAGAATTGGGACTCATGTAATAAAAGATATAGTTTAAACAATTTGGAGATCCATCTATACAATATACATTAAAACAGCCACCAGGCAGATAAAAAAAAAAGGCAAGGGCATAAAGAGCTGGGAATCCTCAGCAAGACCCCCTACACTTCAGGGAACAATTCATAGTCTCTTCTTCTGTCCCAGGGTATTTTTTTGTTCTACAATGGCACAGTTGTGACAATGGAAGAAATGAAGCACAAAAAGGTGAAAAACAAATTCCCATCTTTCATTTGCTAAATGCTGCTGTACCCACTCTGGTGTCAGATGATGAGCTTGGCTCCCCTTTGTTTCAGCAGCCACCGCAACACATTGTGCAAGGCCTCCAGCTGAGTCAGTGCTCGCTCGCTGTGCTCCGTGCACACAGATGGGAGTAGGCAGAGAAATGTCAAGCTACTTGGATTAGCTCGGCTTTGGTCACGCACAGAAATGGAGCTCAGGGCATTGAACAATCCTAAATTAAACATGAAGCCTCCTCCCCAATCCAGGCACCTCATTTTTCAGGAATTAGTCATTACAGAACTTCCAAGCTGGTAGGTCTTGCTGTGGGTTTAAGTGCTTGCTTTCATAGCTCTACATCCCAGCAGTAAGGGTACCTTGCCCTGGCAATAAGATAAAGCCGTCACAAAAAAATGTGCTATGATGCTTTAAGTTTTTAAATCACATGAAATGCATGCATGTAGTTAACTTTTACTGTTATTGTTGCCAACCCCCTTGAGGGAAAAGCAATCTTCCTATTCCCCTCATTCTACGTATGGCATCTTTTTTGTCTGACATATTTCAGTAATTGGGCATGTTTATTCCTCAGCTAGTTCTAACACAACCAGTAGAGGCTGCATTTTGAATCTATGAGAGCAAGCTGGCAAGTGCCATGGAAAAAAATTAACATTTCCAACAGTACGCAACACATGGATGAATGCTACTCCGCCTGATGGGATGCGCAATTTTTAAATCTCATACAAATGTCTGTGTATTATTCCACCACTTCTCCCTCTGAACACTCTGGTTTTGGTTGAAGGCTATTTCCAGTTCAGACTCGTTTCCTTCAGCATTTTCTCCTGTCTTTTCTACCTGCTATAACACCCATTACTGGCTCTCACTCTCTTCAGGGACTTGTTTCACTGCCTTCCTTTCAATTTTGTTTGTACTAATTCTGTCTCCTGGTCTTCTTTCTGACTTAAGGAAAAAATCAGGTCTAGTTCTTCCTCTGTACATAATCTAAAGGTATATGAAATACAAATGGGTGAGAATTTGCCAATTTCACCTTTTGAACCGAGATAAAACAACATCCTTTTGCACTATACTTCTGTTTGTCAGTGCCAAACCACAGACCAACTGCAAAAGCAGGCCTTTTCAACCAGGTTTTAAAAAAGCAGTTCCACCCCAAATTCTTGTTTTGCAAATTTCCAATTGATTATGAGGGTTGCATCATAGATTAAAGTCACCACCATGTTTGGAGCGCTCAAACATGAAAAACTGCAGAAAGGGCAGTACTACCATGGCATCAGCACATTTTTTTCTTCTTACCACTTTTAGCCCAAACCTTCAGGATCCTCCTTGCTCCTCACCCAACTGTCACAGGCAAAGGAAACATAGGAAACTCTCAAACATAGAACAAAATAACTTAAGAGAGCCTCCATATTGATGAACAGCAGTTCATATTTCCCTTGCCTTGGATAGTTTTAGGTCTTTATTTTACTCAAAGATCTCTTACTTACCAATGCCCTGACCTTGGCATCTGTGCTACTCTCTTAAAGCTAATGTGATCTGCTCACACAAAGCAGACTATTGCCAAGAAGCATAAGCAGCCCTAGTGATGTCACTGAACTCATTAAAGATATAGTTGACTTCTTGCCCCTAGAAAACCTAATTATTAAATGTAACCTTAGCTGAAAACAGTAGTGCTTGTTGATAAGCAAAGTAAAACAAAAGGTGTTTTGTTCAAACATAAATATAGTACTTGACCAATAAATAGGAGTTCCTGCCTTATAACTGTGGCAAACTCTAGTTAACCATGAAATTCCTGAGATAATTGATATCAAAAAAGAATGGAGTATTCTGAAATACAATCAAGTGCATAGTTTGAAAATCTAATTCCTAATGCAATTCATAACATTAACACCAGGTCTACAAAACTTAGTGGTTCATTTTAATAAACAGCAAATGCTGCACATTCTCACTCTGAGGACCCATTAGGAAGCTAACCCTGATGTAAAACTGCTATAATCTATCTTCTGAGAATTATTTTTAAATATACCTTTTATAGCAAATGTAAAACATAATAACTGTGTTGTAAATGTGACTGCTATATTTATTTGTTGCTATAGCTATGGATTGCAAATTTAGAAAGGAAAAATACACTTCAATTACTATCACAGACAATAAGAGTCTTATGCTTCTACACAATATTAAACATGCCACCTCCCACTGGTGATATATAAATCACAGCACTGTTAAATCAGCTTCTTTCTTTAAGCAAACTTACTTCTTGAAATTTCTTAGATTTTCATAAGATTTAATGTTCTTATTTTATCTATTTTTATCTATCAAAACACCAAAAACTACGTGTCACTGCAGTCCATCCATAAAATTTACACAAACAGCTAAATCAGAGAAACCAATATCCTTGAAATACAAGTGGCTAAAGGAACAGTTAAAAAATCGAGATTTTAGGTGAATATTCTCAAGGGTCAATACATTGTCTTAAGACTGGAATATGCCTAGAATATTTACACATCTTTCCGTCTCCTCTGTCTTTATAAAATGACTGCAAAACAGTGCTCCCTTAACACTAACAAGCTACACTGAGCAGAATGTACAGGTCTATCCACTGAAGCCACAAATAATTTCAATGGGATTGGTGCAGCCTTTGCAGGTATTGTGTTGTCTTATAAAATAAGCCAGATACAGTCATTCCCCCAAAAAAATCATGTGGTTCACATGCATTTAAGAGCGGAAGTTCCATTATTTGAGGCATTCAATTTTATGTTGGTTAAAGTTACCCTGGATAATAATTGATGCCTTAGGTTTTAACTTTTATGTTTTTCAAATCCTGTGCTGTTAGTGTAACTCTGAAGTTTCCTGTAGCTCGTTAAGTGCTGTTCTCTCATGCTCACACAGACATAACAAAGCCTCTCCAGCTCACTCTCCAAGGACACCCAGACCCTCCTGGGCCCAACAACTGCAAACCTTCATCTTGGGGAGAGGGGGGCAAGCTTGGCGAAATTCCATCATTGGCTGGGTTCTGGTTGGTGAATTTATGCTGATATCAAAGTGTGAAGAACTCGTGACCTGTCATTGTCCATTTTGGGATCCATTGAGGCAGGACCCTCTGAAGCCCAAAGTGTGCATCTGAAGGCCTTTCAAATAAATACCTCCTTTATTCCTGTCTAGTCTCTGTTTCTAGGTAGCCATTTAAGGCATCATAATGCTATGGAGAACAGCGCTGAAGAGACAACATTCATCGTCAGAGAAACTAACAGAAGCCCCTCAAATTTCCTTTTATAGGTATTGCAGCCTAGTTTTGTACAATTTTCTCTCCTCCTTGCTGCATGCTTCAGGATTTCATGAAAAATTTTTGCATGAACTCTGTTCAACCTCCATGTAGAAGCTACCAGTTAAAGCATCACTCTAGGTTTCAAGACTATCTGCTGAAAGCATTGAGGAATCAGTGTGAAAATACTACTTCTGAGACCAAAATTATTCAAAAAGAAAAGAATATTCATATACATCATATGTAAAATTTTAGCACACAAGAAAATAACACTAAAATATATGTGGATGGCTTTAAAAAACAGCAGTTAAAATACAAAGTAACCAGGGGGAGGTAGTTTTAAGGGAAGTGAAATCATATACAAATATGTGAGCTCCAAAATGCACCTCCCCTCTTCTTTTTTTCCTATTTTTTTTTTGTGGGGGCGTGTGTGAGAGGATATCTAACAGATGTCAAGGTCAAATCACACAGCCTTTAGAGCTAATACAAACTATTACAGCACTCTACATGTACGTGTCACAAAAAATGCATGTGATTTTAAACTCTTAACCACAGATTACAGGCTGGCTTCCTGTGGCTTTTTAAACATATGGTCAGAAGCGAGGACGGAAAAAAAAGCATTTTTGTGTGATCTGTCATTGATCTGAGAATGTAATCTTTGTTTTATTTAAGTGTCACAGCTTGCTACAGTAATGAGCTGAATGGAATATTTTAAAGGGTTAAGCTTTTGAAATGAGCAGAATCAGGGAAGGGCACAGTAACATCTTAACGCCTAACAAGTCAGTAAACACTGCACATACCTGAAGGCCTTACTGTTTAAGGTCTTTCTGAAAAAAAAAAAAAGGCATAAATCTCAAAGCACTAATTTTAATGTCAGATTTGGCATCATTGCTGTATAATTATCTAATGCCTAATATGTCCTTGAACGAACAAAATGCACCATATAATCACACCCCATAATTACAAAATACATATAATCCCTATTTATATACTCACATACTTCAGTATAAAATATGCTATTATAATATTCTACTAAGAACTTTGCTAAAAACTAACTATCTGATATTTTTCCTTCTCTCTCATTCTGGCTTTACTCCTGCTGCTGTTTGTCTCACCCCAAACTATAAGCAGCAAGAGGGGAAGATTGGTTATTTGTTATACAGTTATATGCAACACATTGGGGCTTGAACTACATGGAACTTCTCCAATATCCATGTTAAATCAAACGGTAACAAGGTCTAGGCAAAGGCATTAAAAACAAACCTCATTCAGGTCTCCCTGAGCATTCCGTGAACACAGTGAATTTTGTGTACCAGGATGCGAGGACCCAGTGTGGTAAATTTAGTGCTCAATTTCTCCACATCTTCTCCTCTCAAAACAGCTCTTCTTACCTGGAGTCAGGTACCCTTACAGATGTAGCTGATTCACTACGTCTGACCTTCAAAATACACTGACATTGCATTCACTGCTGTGCTGCAGCATCCCACATAACACTCTGTTCACTACCACACAAGAAATGTATTTTATGGTTGCTTTTGCCAATGACACTGCAAGGCAGAGCACAAATTAATTGAAACAGAAATACAATTTGATAAGAAGATATTACAATTATTTTAAAAACTGTGATTTTATAAAGTGGATCATAGCTTCCTAACTACAAAATCAAAGGATGCCACAAAAGAGACTAAGAGTTACTTAAACCCCCTCTATAGGCAATGGTTTTTATGCTAATGCAAGGAATGTGCTTAATTTTTCCAACTACTAGAGATGAAAAAGAAATCTGTCTAATCATGTAAAATAAACGATTTTAAATGTCAAGACTCTGACCACTGAATTCTTGCCAGGTAACTTAATCCCATTGCTTTAAAATTAAAAATGGAATTTGAACTACTGCTGCTCTGCTCTAAACAATGTGGCTTCAAACAGGGGATTCAAGGAAATCAAGTAATTACAATGAAAGAATAAAAACATGTCAGTTACATTCACTTAGTATTGTTTTTGTGCATCCACACCATGGACAATGCCACTCCTGAGCAGAAGCCAGGTGTGAAACTAAGAACATCTGCTCTGCCTGAGCAACCCAGGTTCAGGTATCCAAAATCTTCCTTTTGTATCTCCTCCCATTGGGGTCACTGACATCGCTCAGGTTGCCTTTCTTTGTCTAGAGTATCAATAACCTCTTTATCCTTCTCACAGCTTTCTTCTAGTAATTCTGTCAAAGCTGAGCTCCATATTTTCATTTCACTGCTATTGTGCTGTATCAGTTACTTCAAATATTGGAAGATTCATGATTAGTTACTACATTATTTCTTCCCATGTCATTTCATTTTCTCTTTTCATGTCACCCACTTTCAAAAATGCTAAAAATACCTTACTTTCACCATGGATAAACACATGCCCATATGTATTAATCTTGGTCTAGTAGTATTTGCACACTATGCAGTCGACACTTTCCAAAGAAGATTTTCCTCTTAGGCACCAAAATCAAAATGCAGAAAACCCCAGATACATGTTTCAAAATCACGGATAATCATTGAAAATAAGGCATAGAGGATTATAGAAAATGGATGCCAGTCCACATTTAAGTACCTAATGTGGAAAATGTCCTAAACATGGAGTTCTTAAACTGAAATGTTGAAACAAGCCTTAGAAGATGGCTATTTTTTCAATTACAGAAAATGACAGAGAATGAATCACAGACTCGGTGAATATTCTAAGTTGCAAAGGACCCACAAGGATCACTGAGTCCACTGATTCACCCTTAAGTGAACAGCCTGAACAGGGATCAAACCCTCAACCTTGGCATTATTGGCATCCTAGTCTAACCAACTTAGCTAACAGCTAATCATCCCTACAAAAATCCTATCAAAAACCTGCAAACCTCTACAGGATTTGAAACAATATTACTCTGTATTTTACTTAAGGGTCAGATATTAACATAACAAAATAAGTACAAATATCGTGGAACTATGACAGAATGAAATCAGGTCTGACTGTGAAGCTCTTTTTATCATTCTAGGTTTGAAGTGGGAAAGGCACAGGATAACACACATCCACCTTAAGCTGCCAGTTCACAAAAAGGTGATGCCATCCAAGTGCACAGAATAATCTGTTTGTGTCCCTTCTATGGACACTTCTTTCCTCTCCCACATCCATGCTCATAAACTAACACCATTTTCACCTAACTCCAGCTCTGGTAATCACCAGGCACTTCATGAGACCAATGACACCTCAGGCTCAGCTGGAAATTATCCTGGGTAGAAATGAGAGATTTCTGCACAGCCTGTGAGCGGATCTGGCTCAGTAAATGGCTCAGTGAGGTCATCAGAAATGAAAGAAACTAGAAAGGCAAGAAAACATTCCTCTTTTTGCTGGCTNTTCAGTGATTCCCAAACTGGCACTGGGAGTAGGCCAGGCCATCAGAAATGGAAGAAACTAGAAAGGCAACAAAACATTCCTCTTTTTGCTGGCTGTGGGTGACACCACAGTAACCCAGTTGTGTACAGAAGCAGAGCACTAGAGCTCTGGGAAACGGAACTGGCTCTGTACAAAATGCTAACATCAGTAACGACCTTCTCAGGTTCACTTCGTCAACAACACAATATTTCTGTATACACAATCCTTTAGCAACTCAGAAAAACCACAAAACCAAGCAAACCTCCAAAATGGCTGCAATCAAGTAATTTCATAGGTTAACAAGCTTTTCCAGCAAAGTATCTAAAAATTCTGAATTAAAATTCTTGAAATTTTGTGTTGAGAAGAGAAAATCACCAGATAATGGAATGACATTGACAAAACCACTCAGAAGTATTTCAGCTAACCATGTATCTCTAAACCAGCACAGAATTCCCCCTTCCTTCTTTTAGGAAGACTTTAAACTAGCAAACTTGTGATCACTCAGCTAAAGTCAAATGAATTCATGGGTACATTTTACAAAATCTGATATACTCAAAGTCTGCACATATGGATGCAACACAAATAATTAAAATTAAAGAAAAAAGCACCCTTGGGTCATTAAAGAGTCTTGAGAGAGAAAGACAGAGTGACACTATAACAACAACAACCACTGCAAGCTAGAATATCCACATCCATAGCCATCTACATATTAAAAAGAATGCATATTCATATTCCCTAAGCGATGTCCCTCTGCTCTTCCAAAGTCAAAAGAACTCTTCTCTAAGCAGATAAAATCTTTCTCACTATGTTTTTCAGCAGCTGTCTTTGCTGGTTTCTAATCAAAGCCCATGATAACTGGCTTTGGCAACAGACTGTAGTTTCCCAGATGAGTAAGCAAACAAAGAGTTTATTTTTCCCTCTCTTCCACAGAACTTGAGATGCATTTTCTGTCTTAAGAGGGAATTGATGACTGCCGTAATCCGGTCGACACCTCAGATACATTTAATGAAGGAACGTCAGGGGTCTATGGTATTTGTATACTTCAAAATGTGGACAGCTACAAGACAAAGATAAATGGCAGCCTGGAAAACAAAAATCTGGACTGTAGCAATTTATAAGAGTAGAAAATGAGAAACCTTTAGACAATAATTGATTTAGATTTGACTGAGAAACAGACATAAGGAGAGCAAGTAAATTGACATATCATAAAAAATCTTCACTTGGGTTATTCTTAAGTATTCTTTAAATTGGGGTGGGGGAGCTCATCACAACAACATTCACTGAAAGATGATATTGATTTAGAAGGCAGAGCCTGAGGGATGTCAAACGAGAAAATCACTATAATCAACTACAAAGGAAATTCATCACAACAAAAAAGGAAGTGGGTGGATAAGCAATGCCTATGGAAGGAAAAGAAAAATAACATTGCCTGCTGTTAGATATATGATTTTTTAAAAAAAAAAGTGTATGTTAAAATTATTTCTATTCAGTTAATATGAGAAATTTTATAGATAGATACCAAGACATTAGGGTAGAGGATGTATTATCTTGAAGAGACATTGAAAAGTTCCATAAGGAAATGTGCCTTGCCACTATGTTGAAAGACAAATTTTAGGTTGAAGGTTAAAAATCTGAATACTTAAAAACATAAAACTTATATTTCTTAGA
This sequence comes from Vireo altiloquus, assembly GCA_013396875.1. NCBI lineage: Eukaryota > Metazoa > Chordata > Aves > Passeriformes > Vireonidae > Vireo > Vireo altiloquus. The sequence goes on from VZRF01008083.1 coordinate 1,471,879, forward strand.
AAGACTGCATAAAAAGAGAGAAAATATATTCTAAACTTGCAATTCTAATTTACTTTTCTATAATGAAACAGAAGAGTATTGACTAAAGTCCAGCAGAAGCCAGCATGTTGATAATTGATAAAGCAGACAACTTCAAACATTCTAGGACAAGAAAGATTAAGTTTAATAAGTCTCAAATGCGTGGGTTTAAAATAAATTCATTCAACATTTGTTCTCACTCTTGAATAGGAGAGGAGGAAGAGGGGAGATTAAATGGCAGGTGAATTGAATGTTTCTTTTGATGATAATAAAATCTAGAGCACTGATGGAATGTAATTTAATCTAAACCAGCACAAACCACTCACGAGTGTGACATGGGCCTGATCCTTCAGTGCAATCTGGAAGCAGGAACAGCAACACACCCAGCTCTGAGCTACACTTTGCACATGGAGTGTGTACAGCACCAGGCTTCCAACGCAGCCTTCACACAACAATCTGACAGCCAATTCAGGGAAAAAGATTCAGATGTGGTTTATGATTTTGAATGCCCGGCTTTTCTCATGTTTGACTCGAGAATATTTCTCTTGACACAGACAAGTGGTGCAAGCAGTTGAAAATGAGGCTAGAGAAATTTAATATGAAACAGTCAGAAAACTGTAGTGAACAATATTTGGCCAGAAAAATTTAGTATACAAGTTGCATAATTCACAGTCCCCTCCATAGCTCTAAACTGTGCTACACTAAGCAGTAAGTGAGGTGCTAAAAAATAGTAGACATCTTGCAAGTGGTGGTAATTTTACCACAGCTGCTGAAATTGGTAGCCCTCACAGCCAACCCCAAAGTCCATCTTCATCTCCTACCACCTATCTTCGTAAGTGATTTAATAAAAACACCCCACCCACCATCCCCAAGAATAAAATTTGTGTACTTGCATGGTAACTACATGCAATTTTAGGGCACTGGTGTTTTCACCACTGTCAGTCAACAGAATATTGTCTCAGATTTAAATGGCAACTTCATGAGTATCTGGACTCAGACAGAGAGTGGGATTCATCTGCTAAAATGAAGACATCTATGTCTGTGTCAGTCAGTCAACTAAGATACGTAAGACTTTTATGTTAACAGTTGGACTCAATGATTCCTATTTGCTTCACAAAGTGCCTGCAAGTGAATTCAAGAAGTCAGTGAACTGCATATGCAAATGAGTTCACAAAACTATAGATTTCTTATTTATGCACTTTTTTATTTTTAAACCTAATTTTTCTACGTTAAAGAAACAACACAGTTGGACTGGATCACAGAAAAGGTCCATCTGCTCCATGTCTTGTAAGAGCAAATATCCAGGGAAGAGCACAACTGTATAAAGAAACCTCTCTGATACACACCTCCCATCAGTGCAATTTGCATTACTGACTGCTTCAGCTGGGTTGATATTTTTTCTTGAGGCAGCGATAACAACACACAGGGCTCCGATAGCAATTGTCTGTGCAATGCTTCAGAGCAGCAAAGCACTTTACAAGTGCTAAGTATGACTATTCAATGTGTTCACTTTTATTAGAGATTTGATGATGAAATGCTCAGACTTAATATGCCTATTACTTGTATGAGCACAAAATAATTCATCCAAAGCTTGAAGCCTATTAGCTGCCAACTAGTCTACCAATTTACATGATTTTCTGATTAAAAGCACCCTGAAGATCACTGCAGTAATAATGAGGTGTTTCTTAAAGAAGCCAAAGCAATATACTTATTTAAAAATATTTATTGTAACAGCAGTTAAAACATAGTAGTTATAGTTTTCTTTTTCAGACACACAAAAAGTAAACATTTGCCTCTCTGGCAAAGCTACTTTTGTACGAATTTTCAAAGCATTAGGTTTGAACTTCCAACTTCCCATAACATACTGAGCTTATGTTAAGGCAAGGTAATTTTCTATGTTTTGAACTATTTAGCACAAAGGATCATGCTATCACCTCCTTTTCTTTTCCACTCCTCTTAGTCCTAGCAAAACATTCTCCCAAACTTCTAATGTAAATACTACTACTAAATAACAATAATATTATTAATTTTATCAATATAATAAAATCTGATAGCATGACACAAAAAATTATTTAGCCAGGAAAAATATTTCTAAAAAAATCACATAATCTCAAAGACTACAAGAAAAATAATAATGTCATTACCAGAAAAAAAAAAAAAAAAAAAAAAAAAAAAGGAAAAAGGTCAAATCAACCACTTTACACTGGGGCCTATATACAATACTATATAATAGACAACGCAGAAATGTTCATTGAATTCAAACAGTTTTCCCTGGCTGAAAGGGACCTGAAAGTCCTGCTCTCATGAAAATCAGCTGTACCTGGTTATGCCAATCTCATGTGACCATAAAAGATTTCTGATGTTGGAGAAATCTATAGCCTTGAGGAGAAATATATAGCCTTGACAAGTAATCTACTTCCTGTGCTTCATCCTCCTTATCACTAGACAAAATTATCTTTTTAACTTCCCCTGTAAATCCAGTACTTTTGTCCTATGCACTGCTAAGAGGGGAAATAAACTATTTTCTTCTTTTGAGAAATCTATTACATCAGATCAGGATGGTTCTCAGAGTTAGACAGCAGCAAAGATCAGCTCCTGAAAATATGTTTAACCTTTTCAAAATCACTTATGAAACATCTTTCCATTAATAATTATTGCCTATAAAGTTAAACAATGTCTATTTGCACACTCTCATGTTAAATCCTTTGTTTTGTTGGCACTGCCAAAAAAAAATTTATAAATGTGTTACTTATTGAGCCAATTATAATAATCAAGTGAGAACAATTCCATTACAAATATTAAAATAATCTATTATTCCATTTTAAGGGATAGACTACATAATGCCATGACTTCTTAAGCAATATTACAGTTGCTGAAATATCAAAATTCTTATATGCTTTTTCAAATTATTCTTTGAACAATGTCTCCCCCAATCTATCATATACTATATTATCTACATAAAGCCAAAAGTCTTACAGCCTTGCAGATTCTCAAAATACTTTATAAAACTTGTTCTTCCCTTGTGTGAGTAAATGGCATTAATGGAACATGTAAAAGTAGATGACTGTATACAATTGCTATTTTGTCCCTGAAAGGCAAATTCTTCTCTAGCAGCCATTCAAATTAGAGCTATCACATGCATCTGACATTGCTGAAGAAATGTCTGTAAACAACATTTAGTTTTTAGATTCAACTTCAAGTATGTAGAGATTGCACAGGAGAGTTTACTCAAAAGCCACAAACAGACATTATTTAACAATTTGGGCATTATTTTCACTGAAGTATATAAAACTTTATAGTACAATATGGAAACAGTATCTTTCTTAAAAACAAAAGAAACCCTAGTTATTTATCAATTTGGTAATCATATCTATGGCTCTGTGATATTTAAATACCCATCAAAAAGAGACAGCTGCTTAGATATAACAAACATCTATGCATTTAAGTCACCTCAGAAGAAAAAATAAGCTTTGAATTTAGTGAAATAGGCAGTGTTTAGTTAACAATATTTGAGTCTCTAGAAGAGTACAAGCCCAGAAACATCCTAAAACTGGCCAGATTCAGTAAGCTCAATCTTTTTTTTTTTGTCTTGCATATATTCTTGCCCCAGAAAACACTTTGTGATGAAAGGAGAGAAAGGAAAATGAAAGGCCCAAGTACTTGATTATTATAATCCTATAAATTAATTCCTTTACATAGTATTTGTGTTACATACAGATGTTTAGAATTAACATGTATTTAAATCCTGTAACATTTAAGCACATTGGAGTGTTTGAAAGCACAAGGTAGCTCTACAGACACTATCAAATTCAGACATAATACTTTGCCTTTTCATGCCCAGGAATGAGGATAGAGACTGGTCTAACCAACAGGAAAGGTCAGGAAGGTGCAGAGGTTTTAAGCCTGATCCTGCATGTAGATGAATCAGGTTTAACTTTCCCCCCGACTACTCTAATTGTAGCCAAAAGTCACTTGGTGAGTTTTCATCAACTCAGACGCCTGAACATGGAAATCTAAGTGTCATTTTAGTGACCCAAAGACTTATTTCCAACAAAATGGCAAATATGAAATGGACCTACAGCAGCTGCAGACCCTTCTTGACCGGAGCTATTAGGCCAGATGTGTGACCTTTAGGACATCCAAGGTTGCTCCAAACATTTACATTTAGGCATTGCATTTGCCTTTCACAGGATATTCACGCATCTAATTCCTATTATGAAAATCAGATGTCCCAGAAATTAGAGATAGGCATGTTCCTAGAGTGCTTTGATTTTCCCTGTGGAGGTATCTCTATCTATGCACGATATATAGGTTTCTCTCTCTTAATACCCATACTGTGTGTGAGCATCCTCCTCGGTGCCTCCATTTAATGAGAATGTAAACATTGTAAAGGCAGATGTGAAAGTGATGCTGATTCACCACAACATCAGGATTATGGAACATCATCAGAGCAAACCAGACAATGCCCTGGAGAGCTACGGATGGCCAAGCCTTCATTGAATGGACTTTCATTAGAACCATGTCCAGAGAGGAAGCCTGGTTGACTTTGGACTTAAAGAGTTCATTTCAACTTGGTAACTAAATGACCCCAGGGCAGGATTAATATGTATGGGTAGGGAGCATTTGCAACTCTGCCTAAAGCTATCTCACTTGGATGCTCTGAATCGCCCTCCTGAGGATACTAGCTCTCTCCTTTGGCTATACAGATAGCTTGGCCTTCTAATTTAGGCATGAATAAGCTCCTTTTGAAAGCTTTAAATTATTTTTTGTGGAGCCTCTCTAGATTTGGCTAGAACACATCCCGACAGATTTAGGCCCAGTGGAACCATATTATATCAGAGTATTTCAGAGATTTCAATTCATCCTCCAGGAGCTAAGACTAGAATTTAGAAAAAAAAAATTTGGATCTAAACATATCAGTGGCATTTCTTTAAGTTCTCTACATTTCACAAATATTTTTTCTTTAATTCTGTGAAATTTTCTAATTTGACAGCTACATCCATAAACCATCATGACAATCTAATGCTATCAACACACTTAAGTGCAGTACTAAAGCTCAGTTAATTAAACCATCAAATAATATCACATAACACCTAGTCCTTTTAATCATATATATATATCTAGAGAGAGAAGCATAGGTAATCCATTGTACATGCAGCCTGTCAAAATGTTTTAATTATTCAGTCAGAACAGTATGACTACATGAATCATTTCAGTGTTCACCACAGAGTAAGTTGGAAAAAGGTCTTGATGAAATAACTGCATAGGAATTTTTAAAACTATTATTCTCAAATAAAATTTGACGTAAAAGTAAGGAAGGTATAAGCAGGTATAAGTCAGGTCTAGGACTGTACAGAAAACATTATTTTTCCTGCCCCCTCTGCTAAGCCCTTTCCATTTCAAATAATGTTTCCATTCTGCTGCAGGCTTCTCTCAGGAAATTAATTTCTTACCTTGATGTCACCTGAGGACATCCCAATGAACCACCTACCATCTCTGTAGCCTCCTTTCTCTCTAATGCTGTGTTACATCTTAACATTTCACATAACAACTGTAAGACAGACAACCTGATCTTATTAAAATCCATAAAGTACTGCACCATACTCCATGGTATTGTGGAAATAAAAGTAAGATAACATTACTCTTGAGGATTTTTTTTGTGCTCTAAATGTACTCTTTCATAGCGCAATGCACTGGGCAAAAGTGAAGGTTTTGGCCAACAGGAAACAAGACTGGAAGAAAACTGATTTCCCCTCCTTTTCACTCTTTTATAGGATATTCTTGATTTCATCCTCTTTGTAATTTTTCCACCCCTAATGTTGCAGAAGGAAAGGGGACGGATGTTGTCTAGAGGGGATAATTGCAGGAGGTATTTTGCATAACAGGGTGAGATACTAAACTATTAGACAGGACTCTTTCTTATCTGGTGTGTTTGCAGAGGAATGTATTAAACAGAAGTTCTTTAAGGTACATTAAGCTTGACCATTTTCTTTCCTCTGTTGTGAGTTTGGCACATGTGACTGCTCTGAGACAAGGATCAGGGCTGCCACTCACTCTCATTTTAATGCCAGCTCAGTCCTGACATTCTACAGCGTCTAGTGAATTTGTAGTGAGATAGTCTGAAAAAGTTCTCCTTTTCTCTCAGTTTTTAAATGAACTTAATATAGTGTAAAGTGAGAGTTTATGATCCCGGAGAGAGATATACCATACAGACTAGCACAGCATAAAAACTACCAAGATAGGTTTTCCAGCATCCCCCAGCATCCCAACTCCGAGCCAAAGGGACTGTTTCCTAATCAAAAGCCCTCATATTTTTCATTTTTTGCTCCTCTTTTGATAACAGAAGGCCCAGACAAACAGAAACAAATAGAAACTCTATTCTGCTGTTCATGGAAGCCTGTTCACAAAATGCCTCCCATAGGCTGCTTTCCACCAGCCCTGCTATTTCATTTAATCCATTCAGTCCTGAAGGATCAACTTAGGCAATTAGACAAGGGATGTGGGCTCTGAGGGATAATTGGATGGCTTCCATGCAATAAACTTTTTGCACAGTTTCTTCACTTTTTTTCTCTTGGTATCTTTGCTCATCCCTTTGTTTCTCATCATTAATTTTTTTAATCAAGTTTGCAACACCCTTGCAGTTACAGCAAGATAGTAATGTGACCGAGCAGCAAGAACCTGAACACCTACATTGCAGCTCCTGCTGTTTTATGCCTCTTTAAATTGTTCTGATGTGGTATCAAATGGGATGCAGCAGTCGAGGCTTCATTTTTGTATATGCAGCACTGCTGAAGTTGCAGGGTGGGAATAAATGAGCTCAGATATCTCAGGTGAATCCTAGAAGAGAGCTCATATGGGGAGCAAAGTATTACAGCAGGATTAAATTGGTTGTATTCTGGTGAATTGTGTGTAAATTATATCATAGCCAAGGATCTCACTGACATATATTAAGGACTGGTGAAATGTAATTATTACCTTTCTTTACCCCCTATAACCATCTTCATCCCACCTTCTTGTCATCTCCAAGTCCAAAGTCTGGGAGCTTTTTTTGCCTTGGGCATACAACCTCATTCTTATCTTTAGTCCTCTGTCTGATGCTTCTAACGTTCATTTCCTCCTATTTTGACATGTTCATCTCACATCGACCCTTCCCTCATGTCATCCTTCTCAATACTGTATTTATTTACTGTATGAAATTGCCTTCCTCTGCTCACATGAGTTTAAACTTCTCTTAGTTCCTTTTATTTCCTATGCACCAGCACAGTTTGTCAGACTGGATACACAGCAATTTAAAATCACATACAAATTTCAACATTTCCCTCTAACATTCCAATACAATTCTCTTTTATAATAAATGCCAGTGAAATATTAATGATCACTATGCTATCAACCATAAAAACCATAACAACAAAAAGTAAAAATCAAATCTTACACTGCCTAGCCTGAATGCTAGAGACCATGTACCCAGCTGCTGAATGTGCACAAGTCCTTTTCAGAGCTCATCTGTAAGGAATAAAACATTGCAGCCACAGTACCGAGACTTGGCTCAATCTGTAGGAATGACAGTTTTCCTTCTGGATGCCCACACGCAGCCTCACATGACAAATAGACTCAATGTCCTGTAGACCTCCTCTGAAGAGATGCTCAGGTGACACTGACAAGCATAATATGAAATTAGGACAGACTGTGCAGAACCTTGTGAAATGCTGTAGTTTCTTACAAATGAAAAACACCCATCAGAAACAAGGTCAAGAGCAGAACAAAACTTATTTCTCCTCCTACTAGAGAGATATGTATTCAAGAGACAGCTACCATCAGACAAAAGTGTGGAGGATTTTAAGATGGGATAAATACCTGACTGAGATAGAAATGGAAAATCACTTTTCAGAGTTCTTGAATGACGTGAGGCAACTCTGCTCTCAGTATTGCCTCAGTGAAGAGCAGGTTTGAGCAGCTCAGGCAGAATGACGAAGAATGTGACTCTTGAGTTGCTTGAAATGGCATTCCTGTGCTCTACCCAGAGAATATAAATTGACTGAAGATGGGAGTAATGAAATAAGAAGATGAAATATGAAAAGCATTATTAAACTAAGCTCACAAAAGGAGTGATGTTGCATTTGTCTACAAAAAAAAGAAGGAAAGGAAGATGGTAATGTTCTGTGTCTTTTCTGGTGAGATGTGATAGCTGAGCTTGTTTTGTCTTTGCAGCAGTCTGACAACAGTTCTCAGCAGCAGTTAATTTGCCCTGCCTTGTGACTGAGGAACACACATCAGAATAATTTTTTCCTCCTTACTTAGGATCTCAAGGGACACCCTCAGATAGGTATGAAGAATCTCAGATGGTTTATGTCTTTCTGTTGTAGACCATAGTATGTTCAAGAGAATGTGGAAGCAATAAAACAAAAAATTTAGACTAAATACCAGGCAATTGTCTTCTCAAACAAGAGCTATAAGAGAATGACCCCACATACTGCTGTTGAACCCACCCCATTTCAACATGCACTGCAGAAGTGATAGAGTACACCAGAGTAAGAACCAACTTTGTGTATAGAGGGAATCAGACCAAGTGACTAACAAGGTCTTCTCTGTAACCCTGTAGAAAATGCTTTCTGGAAGAATATCAACAGGCACTTTTCACAAGCATACAGGTGTTAACCTTGCTGCCCTGGCCTTGCTCCAGCCCACATAATTACCTTTTACATTTAAATTCTCCTTCCATACTGTCCTGGCTTGTCTCCACTCTCTGGCCTTGATTTACGTGCAATTAAAGAGCAGCAGTGTGTCCCTACACAGGTGTCAGTGCAGGGAGTGGTGAGGGGATCAGCTGAGGGGTGAAGTGGTACTTATATTAACTACAAGTCCCACTAAAGGTTATGAAGTTCTTCAGGGTCCTTGCAAATATACTATCTAGAAGAGAGACAACCCTGCACAGACCATCTTATTCCTCCATCTGTGCTTACAAGGAGGGCAGTTGATTTTTCTATTATTCTTTTTTCCTTCAGGTGAGAGGATAGCTGGCTCCTCTTTGTCCCAGCGAGCTCAGCAGGTAGATTCCTCTCCCTGATCCCCATCCTGCAGATCCTCCATCCACGGGAGAGTTACTTTATTTCCCCCTCTTTCCTCTGGTATGACCCTTCAGCTCCACAGGAGAGCCCATGTCTCCTGAGCCTCCATTCCTGCAATGCATTCACCATCTGCAAAGTCTAGCTCAGAATGAACATAGCAAGCAGGACTTTGAGAAATGCCCGGAAGCCTTTGTTCCACAATTCATTGCCAACACATTGCCAGCACCACTTCTCTGGAAGTTATGATCTCTTTTTGTCCAGGAAATTGTGCAGATGAGCTGCAGAACCTCAGCGTTAAAAGAGAAACCCAAAATCCTTTAGCACAAGAAAGGCTGTCAGAGTCACACGTCCCACACAGCAGCAATCCTGCCCTAGCAGCACAGCAACACAACTCCCCACCAGAATGAGACTGACTAAAAAGCAAGAATCAAGTAAGGAGAAATCCAACAATGCACAGCTCTGAGTCATTTTTAAGGGTACCTTAAGATGCATCATTTTTGGGGCAACTGAATGTTGTAAGCACAATACAAAACCCGTGAATTAAAGGAGAAAAGGCAGCTTCCTATGCAGCTCCCTTTATTTAAAGAAGAATCAAGACCTATACTTTGTTCTCAGACTTATTATTCAAGTTTTGAGAGTGTAGTAGAGAAAGACAACAATACATGTTTTCAGAATAGTTTGGGAGAAACAAGCCACGTACTTAAGTGTATTCCAAAATATGAAAATAGAATAGGTGAAAAAGGCAATGTTGGTAATCATTCAAGGAAAAGTTCAATGATAACAATTTTTTGTAAGGTAATCCTTATTATTTTAAAATTTCTTTTCATGCCTGAATAATTTGAATCCCTTGTTTCCTATTCCAAATATTACATGAAGCTATTCACTAATTTTGGTTGGGTATTTTTGTTTATTTCTTACTCACACATGAGACTCCTCCCTGAGTTCAACAGCATTAGAATGAGAGAAAATGGACACAAACAGGAGACCAGGAAATTCTGACATAAAAAGCTTTTTATTTTTGTCTTTGTTTTTTCCAGCTAGCATGAAGCTGGAACAGGCATCCAGGGAGCTGAATGAAATCTCCATCCTCAGAGATTTTCAGGACACAACTGCAGCCATGAGCAACCTGACCTGACCAAACCCACTCTGAGCAGGGGGTTGGACTAGATGACTTCTGGAGGTCACTTCCTCTGGAGCAGAGGAATTTTTAGAGCTTTTCTAAATACAAAAAGATATAGACAGACATAAACACAGACCTAAAAATTGTCACAGCTAAGCACATTCTTGTATCTGCATTTCATTCTGCACATGGGCATGTGCTCCACTGAATGTGAACACACACATAGCACAGAATTACAGAACGAACTGGGTTGGAAAAGACCTTAAAGATCATCTAGTCCAATCTATGACATGCTACATAAAAGATGGAGGCATCTGAGCCATGAGGAGGAATAATAAAAAACATAAGTGCGAGCTCCAATAAAGTAGTATTATTCCTGACACTGAATGGTATGTTGGTTTTACCTATTTTCCTGCTAAATTCTGACATCTTGAGCTGCAGCACTTTTAACTACATCAGAACAGTGCAACTAATGAAAGCTAATGAAATTCAGTCTGCATGAACTGTTCAGCGTGGCTTCACAGGACAAACAACTTAGCTCTGACCATCTAAGCAAGACATAGAGGACGTTTCTGAAATTCTAATTAGACTGAATTGAGGAAAATGGCTACATGGAAGAAAAGAAAAAGATGGTCCTGCTCTAACTCACTATTCCTTCACAGAATGGACATCAGGTGCACCCACCCAGCATGACACGTTTCACAACTGAGAGATGAGCCAAGGAAAATGAAGATTGTGACAGTTTTCCAACCACTCACAGAAAAGGATCAGGGTGCAGCCCATAGCACCTGGGCTGCTCCAATCCACTACACTGAGTAACCAACCAGTTGTTGTTTTAACAAGGTACCCAAATGGAAAGTTTGCTGGCTACTACTCTACTGGGAAATCTTCCAAGAAGAAACAGATTATGAAGCTCAACTTAAAATAGTAACAGAAATGCATTTGGGGAGTAGAAATTACCAGAGTATGATAATGTAGACAAAACTAAGATGAACAGCCCTACTAAAGTGAAAGGAGCAATTTCTTTTAATTGTACATCCTTTCACAAAATGCCTTTGCATAAATTCCCATAATTGCTCTTCTCCATGATCCTCCAAAGAGTTAGACAAAAAACCACTACTTACAGCACTGTTTTAATACCAGGTTAGTTCTAGATGAACTAGAAAGGCCTAATGTAGTAACTGCATAATCTTACTAACTCTACCAACTCTTTTAATTTCCCTCTGTCTTGTCTCTCATATTTTTGCCTCGCTTGCTGTATATAAAACTCGACATGTCCTCCATTTTAAATGTGTGTTTGAGAACTTATACTTTATCAGATATAGAGACTGAAAAAAACATCAGTAAAAGAAAATGCATGGAAAATTGTTTCCACAGAAAAGAAGCCTCTGTCTTAAGTACAGTTTTAAAAAAAGTTGGATCAATTAGCTATGTGTGAATGTTAGAAACATCTCAACAATGTCTCAAAGATGAAAGAGCATATCACAGAATGAGGAAAGGGAAAAAAAATTAAATTATGTCTGCAGTCATAATGAATCAAAGCCCAGAAGGTGGTCTCCGAATCAGCAGGTTTTGATGAAATATTAAGAAAAATTATTATTGATGAAAAATGAATAAGCCCTTTTTGATTTTAGCAACCTTTAAATCACACTTTGCTAATTAAAATAGCTTCAGCACAACCCTCCATTCCTTGATGGGCATTTAGCAATCCTAAAAACGAGTGGGTTAATTTGACATTTTAGCCAATATGCATAGAATTTATCTTAAGCTGGCAGACACAGCACAATTTAAGATGACTTACAAAACTACACACAACTAAACCTTCTTTTTCTCCTTTTTTCTTTTTTTTTCCACACTATATCTACTGACACAATTACAAAGTAAAGACAGGCAACTTCTGCTTGTTTTCTCTGCAGCATATAATACCCAGTAACATATACTACAGCTATTAATGAGCCATGAACTATGTCTTGGGAAATAAAGACCAATGCTAATATTTTCTGTCTTCTTTGTTTGCCAAGTCAGAGCTCTTTCCATCCCAAAGATAAGTGGAAATTAAAAGTCTGAGGGACATCAGTTCTCACATCCCTTGAAGTCTAATTCTATCTGCTTTTTCTAAATGTTGGTAGTAGAAATTATGTGTTCTCTTTTCATTCCAGTTTGTGCTGTGCTTCCATTTAAATGAAAACCTAGGAATGAAGAAAGGCTGTAATCAACAATGAATTGTTGCACACAGAAGACATTTCATTACAGAAAGCAATGCAACTCAGGCATGCCACACATTATTGTTACAAAACTATACACACAAATTACAATGAAGCAAAATCTGCTCCTCTGCTTTTTTTTTCATAAATTAAGTTTTATATGTTATATCACTGTCTAAACTCTGGGTAGATGAAATTACCTATCCATTACAAATATGTCATCTATTTACCATAATAACATTTGATATATCCATCATGTAAGAAAGACTGCTATGAACACATCAAAGTGAAAAGCTATTTAAATGCCACTAGTATTTTAAAGAATGAAAAAAATTTCATGCCAAGTAAGTAAGTCTGATTTTAGAAATAAGTCTGAGGTTTTTCAGAAATACCTAATTATATAAAATAATTCATGCAAGAGACCTTTCAATGTTTCACATCATAGTGTTTGAGCCTTAAGGAACAAGATTTCAAACACCTTATAAACCAATTCTTTAACAATATATCATGAAGAGCAAGGCTGTGGGAACACACACTGTTTTCTGAGTGACGAGTGGAAAAGCACTGTTTTTCAGCTTTCCAACCAAGAACAAACTGAAACAAGATCTTTTCAGCAATTTCTCAGTTTCCAGGGCTGCCAGTGTGGTATGTTTCACATGCATTCATTCAATGAGTTTACAATATGTTAAAAGGAATTAACCACTTCCCCCTGCAACCTATATGAAATTATTCTATTTTCCTTCCTGAAGTTTACTGCAGAGGATTCCTCCCCACAATTGGACTCCACCACTTCCACCAGTGACAAAATGCTTTGACCATAAGCAGGATGATTTGTAATTCACATAAACAAACAATACTGGCTATAAAGATAAACAGTGTAGTTAAGTATAGCTTGTCTCATCTGTGAAGAAGATATCATTCATAAAAATAGAAAAGAAGGAAAAACCCTTCAAACCCTCCAACATTAGAAGAACATTTTACTCTTCATCCATTAAACTACATTAAAGAACTAACTTAAAACTGCATATTTAATTTTAGAAAGTAAAGAGCCAAGATTTGGTGAAATCACAGCACTGTCTCCAAGCTCTTCCTGTGCACCCCTCTCCCATACCTAGATAAATCTAAAATGAAAAAACCCTAGCTCTTCAAATGCTTGCAGAGGAAAAGCCCAAATCCTTCACCAAAGAGGAACAGATGGGTTGACTGGAGGGACATAAAAGACAGAAGAATCACAAATTTGTATTCTATTTAGAAAAGGCCACATTCAACAGCATCAACAAATTAAACTGATTAAATCATGGCATTCAAGTGAGGCACAACATCAGTTTGCAATCCAAATTTTGGTTAGTAGGACTTGCAAAGAACAGATTTTAGCAGTTTACACCGGTAGGATCAAAGCACTTGATTTAATGAATGGGAAAGCCTTTGCTTTTTCAGCTTTGTGTACTCAAATATTCCCCATAATTTTCTCAGGATGAAGAACTTCAAGTTGCATTGATGGCATTAGTGGGAAAAAAAGATGTGCACATTACACACACAGCTGGGTTTTTGGACTGCAATCTCAAGCCATACAATAACCATTTGATGCCCAAGACATTGCCTCTTCTAGCTTTTGCACCTTGTTTTGTTTCATACTAGGATATATAATTATAATTTTCTTTTTTTCTTTTTTTTTGTTTTTTTTTTAATTAAATATTAACTTCTACCATCTGAAAAAAAAGTAAAGGTTTTTCTCTTTCTTAATCCAAGCAACAAAACACTCAACTGATGTATATCTGTGTGCAAATTGCACTAATATACCAACAAAAAATACTTCACATAATTCAGTTAGAATGTATTTAAAATACTAATATATTGTAATGAAGTGACAAGTTTTGACCCCACTTTTATAAAGAGTGTCTCATCTGCACTTAAAGGAGCTGAAAACCACCCAGCTATGCAGATAGTCCCAATGTGCAGCACAGGGAGCCCATGGGCAGTCTCCCAGAACAGAGCACTAAGGGCACGTTTGGGTGGGCCTCTCTTCACCTCCTGCTCTCGTAACCCAGAGCGGGAAGTTCACCTCTCTTATCTCTCTGTGCATTTTCCCACTGCAACCATTTGTAGAGGTACTAAGTCCAGCTGCTTTTGTAAAAACAAACAAATAGCTGTCACACTTCAGATTGCACGGCAAGCCGGCCGAGGAGAGGGGAAGAGAAGCCAAGGGGGGTTTCAGGGAGGCTGTGGCTGTGCTAAACGGAGAAAAACGTGATTCTCACAACAGTATCAGGGCTTGGTATCTATTCAGAGAGAGACCAGGGCTTTCAAGTAATTAAAATGGGAGGCCTGAATAGAGTTCACTGTAAGTCTGCCATTTATTCCACCAAAGTGGTAACCCAAACAGCGGAGTGCAATCGCATACTTTCACAATGGGGAGCCTACATAAATCCTCATGAATTTATATTAAAACTTGTCTTATATTCTATCAAGATGGAAGAACAAAAGAAAACAACCACCCTAAGATAATAAAATGCCAATGCTAATAGTGTCTATTGGGTTCTAAATATACGGGTCTATGAGAGACCAAGCTAATTTTTAGGCAGTCCTGGGGGCAAGGATTACTGGCTTATAGGATGAAGGGTAGAGAAACAAAAAAAAACCCAATGTGTTAGCACTAAAGTGAAATTAAACCCCATGAAGAGTCTCACAGAGGCTCTAACTAATCCTTCTCTGGGTTATAACAGAGAGAGGAGGAAAAATACCACAATGACTTCCAAGTATTATTTTCAGTTTTACACATTTGAGAACTGCAAATAGTTCATTAACCCACTGCTTTCCAGGCAGGTTGCCTTGAAGAGTCTGATTATTCCATAATGGCACAGGTGCCATTTCCAAGGCCAGGAAAGTCTTTCCAGCAGTCAAATTCTCACAGGAAGGAAGCTCCATAATGCCACAAAAGAGTGACACCGACTGGAAGATAAGGATTTAAAACTTGTGACCATTAATTTCTGAAACATTACTGATTATTTCAGGAGTTTGGAAAACAAGGCCCCTGCTCTGAAATGCTTGCAACCTGACTGAGAATTCACAACATATTTACCTGCATGAGCAGTACCTTCCCCTGGGAGCACTGTATCTGTAGGGTTCTGATGGCAGAGGGTGATAAACAGGGAAGAACAAGGGATCCAGGAGATAGGAAAACACTTCCAGATCAGCGAAGAGAAGTAAACAGAGGTAGGAGGGAAAAGCTTACTCATAATCATATTCAATATAGGTTGTTAGCCTTCCACACAGCTCTGCAAGTTTTAAATGTCACGGGATAGATGGTTTGCAGTCCTGTGGCCTTTTCTTTCATGCAAGTGCTCTTCAAGTCAACTTCCAGAGCCATCAAAAAATCTCTTCATCTAAGAAACATCCTAGCATTTACAGGATGCATCACCCCGAGTAATAACTCCTATCTCTATCTCTGGTGGGCCTGGCAGTAAGCTCAGATTCCTACGCATAAATGATCCCAGAGACTTAAGAACACTCCTGTGACTGACACTACTAATAAAGAAGTTTAATATAGCTGCACAAGAGCCTGCATTTTTAAACAAATATTTATCCAAGCACAGCAATATAGTATTTCATAGCTTTCACAACCCATTCTGCTATTGCTAAGAGTTATTTTATACACACTAGAAAGACAGGGTCTGCTTATTTCACTTTTTACATATTCTTTTATTATATTAGAGTGTTTCTATGCAGTTTCCAGGTTTCATTACTCTCATGCCAATTTAAGCACAAAGATATTACTGAGAAAATCAAAGTTAACAGCTTAATAAAATGTTCTCCCTTTCTTTTTGGAAAAGCAGCAAGCAAAGTATGTGACTCAACCTGAAAAACAGCATCTTGCCCCTTTGCACTGAGCAGATGACAGTTAAAGGAAGTGGGGTTATTTTCAGTTCCCAGATATTCCTTTGACATAACTTGATTCCACTTCTGATAGAAAATAAACCAGATCATAAAGGTCTCCCTTCTAAAATGAAGATTTTTTCTTTTAGTGGCAAAATGCATGCAAAAAGCACATGATTATGGTATTTATGTTTCCATTAAAATGTCCTCAGCAAGCTGGAGGAGTCTAACCTACTATTTTCAAGCTATTTTGATTTACAGCAGCAGAGTGCCTATTTTATTTCAATTTTATTTCAATTTTGAAAATAGACAATGCACTCTTGGTGGGAAATGATTACAGAGTGACAGCCATTAGGAGTTGTCTTTCTACATCCTGCTCAGCTGTGGATGTCAGGTGACCGCCATAAACCGCCACTGTATGGCATCATTGTCATCTACATGAAAAACAGTATTGATCAGTTCTGCAGCTTCTCTTCTCTGTGATGTAAAACATACTAGAGACATTTTTCAGCTAGGTTGAAAGCCATATTCTCAAGAACTATATTCTTGAGACACCTCTTTCCTGAATGGTAAAATAAACATAGATTATACATTCCACCTCCACTTCCCTCCACTAATGCCTAACATAGAAGTGAAAAGCTTCTTAGCAGCCTGTCTCTGTTTGCTGTCAGTGCATTGGATGGAGCTGATGTCACAAGGACAGCTCATGTATATGGAGCTATGCTGATCATCAATCTCTTCCAACATATTTGTTTGTTTAGTTATTTATTGCTAGAGCTTCATTTCTTCTGAGCAATAAACTCCTCTGTTAAGAAAGGCAATCTGCTTTGATTCTCTAAGGGTAAAGAAAAGAAAACAACTTTTTTTGTGCTACATCTTTAACTGATATGATCACTGAAAAGCCAAACCAACCAAAAAAGCAACACTTTCTCCTCTAAACATCAGCAATATCCATGAATGATTGAACTCTGATGCAATACACATCTGCATTAAACTAATTCTAAACCAGTTTCAAGTCCTGTAAAGGACTAGAAAGGATATATTTGAGTAATGTTTACTATTTACAGGCTGGGTTTTTTAATAGCTGTCGTTGGTAGAACTCGGTAAAGCATTGTCACTTTCACACATCTAGCTGGGCATGTCTCCAGTGAGTGAGTTAACATCTTTTTCTCCTTTGCTGTATTTTGACATTATACAATCTATTTAGAGAAATGGACAGACAAAGTTTAAGGAATAACCATGTTCTTTTTACCATTTTGTATTATCTGTCTACACTGATGAACAGTTTACATTCTTGTCCTCCACTTTGCTACTCACTATTTGCCATGACACAGTTAAACTTACAACAGTTGGTGGCATGTGTTGATGAAAGTATTAGAAGTTGAAGGAATATTAAAGAAAAACAAACCCTGACAAGGCCTCACACACAGGCACAGCAATTCTCTTGCAAGTTACAGAAAAATTTGTCATAAGTGTTCAGCATTGGTATGCAAACTATTATAGGACATTTTGTTATAGGCTCCTTTGTAACAGACTTTTAAATAACCCTTTGGACATACTTAAATGTCAAATTTTGTTTGGCACTAAGCATCAAACTTTAATAGAAATAACATTTCCCATATAAACAATGCTGCTTTTAATATGAACGTGCTAAAGATTTGAGACAGCCTGGCCATTACCAGCTCCTGGCAGTTCAGCACAAGGGTAACACACTGTGAGTGATTTCCCTTCCCATCCACAAAGGCTGGAAGCAACTGTTTCTATTTGGGTAACCTCTGAAACACCCAGAGGAAAGGAAGGGATGGGAGGGCAAAGGAGTAAAACTGAAAATAAAACCCCCTACAGGTGAACACTCATGTACATGGTATTTTAAGGAGATGTCAAGTGAAAGAGGATCTCAAGATGTCAAGTGAAGATCTCACTGCTGGAAAGGGATAGTAAGAAGCAAGTTGCCATGCACAGGGGGTGTAGAGGTAGGCATCCTGGAGACAAGGACACCAAACAGTTAACAGCACCTCAGGTCCACATGGTCACACAACTGATTGTTAGAACAATGCTCAAATGATGCTTTCTTAGTATATCCAAGACAAAGCCTGTAAAAGACCAAGCAGCCTTTGGGAAGGTACCACAGCCATAATCCAGGCTCTGCTGCTGAACATCACAAAGGTCAAGGTCCCAGATATCCTTCACACACCTCAAGGACAACTGAAAGCTGTTCCCTCACAGCTGTTACACCTCCTCCACACCCAACCACAAGAACTTTAAGGTCCCTTCCAATCCAAATGATTTATTATATGATTCTATGACACTCTCTCAGCACTTCTCACTGCCCAAAGTACAGATCCAGCTTCTGAGAGAGGTAACTTTGAGCCTGAGATTGTGCACATCACTGCAACATTCCCCAGAAGGTCTCCCGGAACCAGGTGGGATTCACCATCTTCACAGCTTGGTTGTTAATAAAGGTGTGAGGAGATACAGGAAAGAAAACCCCATACACCAGACCTTCATGTCTCAGACCCCTGAACAGATATTTCAGAGTACAATTATAGCAAATAATAATATTTTACATCTAAATTAAATATTTCTTTCTGGGTGTTTCTTGTCAAATATGTCCCCTTTTTTCACAGGACTAGGGGTGGTTTTTCATGCCCCATTTCTAGTACCCTACTTGCATTTTATCCCTCTGCTCAGGCCTGTTGTGTGTGCTGGGTCTTTCCTTTTGTCACAGCATGATCCAGCTGTGAACGACAGGACCCTCCATGCTCCAGGAGCAGCCTGAATGTACAAAACTACTGCACTGCTCTTCAGTCCTACCCATCTGATTAACATCAGATTCCCCCAGCACTCCGTTATCTTCCACTTTACTCACTCTCTCCTGGCTCTTTTATCAGCCACCACACAGAGTTAGCTGGGTCACGCAGGTCTTCTATTTTTCCGTGCCAGGTTTGTATCAAAGAACTTTTTTTTTTGTTGATGTGACATTGATGCCATTCAACTCCAGCATGAAACACTGCCTTTGGTCTAACAAAAACAGCCATGAGAGTCACCACGTGGCAGACATATCCAACCAAGCTATCTCGATTTCCAAAGGCACAAAAGTGCTGAAATGTCAGGCACCTGAGTACACCACTGCCAGCCAATATAAGGCTAAGGAATACAAAATTTCAAGGACACAGATGAAGCTGTCATCTTTTAACATTTTTTTGCTTCCTTCACTCAAATAATGTACATACATCCAAAATATATGAATTTTTTTCATTTACTATGTAAAGTAGACCTTTTACACAGTGCAAGAGAACAGTGCAATTGAGAAAATAAAAAGGCAGCTGTGCTACTGATTTTTAGCAAAAATGTACGCATTCCACAATGTATCTGAGATTTTCTTCTTTGTCATGTTAAAGGATGTATTTTTATCAAATTATGTAAAGAAACTTTGCAAAATAGATCTAGTGGAGGGTTAAATACAATACCCTCAGTCCTCAAAGGGTTTTAGACCTTATTTACGTTTAGATCTTGTATTTAGCTGAAATACAAATTACTAGAACAGAATGTACAAGGTGAATGCCACTGCTCATGCAGAAGCTATACAGGTCTCAAACACTGCAGGCAAAGACACTGCTTTGCTGATTTAACTGAAAGTCCAATAATTTTCTGCTGGAAAGAAAGAGGTAGCAAATAAAAAGAATGGTTTTACTGTGAACGAAATAAATAACTTCCAAATGACTGAACAATATGTCTTGCACTAGGATTTTAGCGTTAGTTTTTGTAATGCTGAGAAAATGCAGAACTACAAGTTCATAACAGTAAGCCAAGAAAACAGATGTGTTTTCATTGTTAAAGCACAAAAAACCCTGTGAATTTTGCCTTTGACTATTTTTACTCTATGTTAGTTTACACTCCTGTTTTAGCTTCAGGATTTTAAATGAACTCTGAACTCCATCAACAGAAACCGAATTTTGCCCAGTTTCAGAACAAAAACAAGCAAGATACAGTTTAGATATTGTACCTGCGGGAAGAGCACAAATCATAAGCTACAAACCGAGAAGGAACTCATGAGTGAAGCTTGGAATTTACTCACTTGGTCTATAATCATAATTTGAGCTAAAATTATGAGCATAATTTGAGCTAAAAAGCTCAACCTGTTAGATTGAAGTTCAGGACTACAGTAGGACTGGAATTCATGTAGGCTTTAACCCATTTTTGCTGTAACATTAACCTTTTAGAGATTTTGTAATGGCTGTAAATAGATTGGAAATGTTGTATTCCACAAGCATATCTGCAAGAGCTTTGATATATAAACCTGATTGTGTCAAAAACTTGAATTTAATACCAATGATACCCAACAGTGGTTCCAAAATTCCAAACCATCCAAAGAAAGAAGAAATGTAGTTGTTCACAGAAAATGACTTTCCCATCCCCTCTGTAAAAGGCTGATCTGAGAGAGTTCAATCCTGTTCTACATAAAGGCTTTAAAAAGCCATTAATAAAAACGCAGCTCTGCCTTTCCAATTTATGTACAACCATCTTCCATGACAAAAGCAGCACAAGGGCAGATTTTGAGAGGGTGTATTGATGGACTCATGGTGCCTACCTGTCTACAGGTGAAGACTTTGAATTCCGTGGTTTCTTCACTTGGGCGTACAAGGCTTCCACTGTCTGCCCTTCCCTCGGGCTCTGTGGTCTGGCGTTCAGCGTTATTGTGCCGCTGTTGGGAGAGTCGTAGGCAGCGATCCCAGCATACATCGGATCCGCATCGCAGCCAAACGTCCGGTTAAAATCCTGGATCTCTGCATAGTCACGTTCCCGAGCTTGCCTCTCTCGAAATTCTCGAGTTTTCGCTTGGATTCTGAAAAATTAAAAGAAGGTTGAAACCGATGGGTGTCCCCCCCGCTCCCGCCGCCGCCCCAGGCATTTGAAAGCAGCAGTTAGCTGACACTTCAGGTAGCCTATCTTAATGGAAACCAGTGAAGGTTTCCAGTTTCAGTTTGCCATGAGGTCTCAAGTTTACCTTGGACATTGAAGCTTACATTGAAACAATGCTACAATCAACACTGGTATTTCAGGAGTATGCCTGATTATCCACTGTCTTTTGTTTCATTGTTAGCTAAATAATGGCTAGCCATAGCTCAGGGTAAACAGAGTTAAGCTATTGCTTCATGCATCTTAGGGTGCCCGTGCTATTATCTGACCTGAGAATTGCCTGACATCGTTCATATTGTATTGTACTCCGACAAATTTACCAGATTTAATGGTTCTAAATGCATGTATTTAGACAGGAATTTTAATGCACTTTCCTAGCTTAATACCACAAAAATCATACTTTTTATCAGAATTTAAAAGCTGTGTAGGGATAGGATTCACGTATATATTTATGTTCGCATGCATGCAGTAAATAGCAGAAGCAGGTTCTCATACAATTCCTTTGAAATATGCATGCTTTTTAAAAAATACAAACTGTATCTGGCATCTCTCAAAAGCAGGCTGCATCTTCCCAGAAAGTAAAAACATGTGCCTTGTGTTAAAGTTACAAATGAAAGGTGATGCTGGACAGGGTTTATATCTATGTGCACTAATTTAGCCGTATGATAAAAAGTGACAGATAGAAACAGATGACATTTAGGAATCTGACAAGCACGAATTGAGCACAGGTCATATTTTGAAAAGCACATAAAGCTATTAGAAAAATTTGATCTGGGCTTCAAAGTCTCTTTGGTGTTTTATAAAATGTGATGTATTGTACACACATATACGCACAGTGGACTGACCACACACCCCCTTTACACTGTCTCTTCAGACCAATTTAATGCTCTGTCATCATCACAAAATGAAGCACTCAGCTGTCTCCTCCCTTCCATTAGTAAAATGTGCCCCTTTTTCATCTAATACAGCCATGGCTACAGTGTGACAGCATCCATCCATGAGACTACAGCCCTGTGAATTTCTGCTCTGTGCCACTTCCAAAGACACCTTGTTCACCAGCTTTTAACAAGAGCAGCCTATTCAAAGCCTCTGTCTCTTTTGAAAGCAAGCCTCGAATCTTCTGAAAATAGAAAAGCCTTAAAGTTCGGTAACTCTGACATTCTTCGAAATCTTAAAATGGCCTCTTCAATCTTAGTTTTGCAAAAACAAAAGGGGATACACAAAGGGTGGGATAAAGGCAGATAAAGACATGAGATCTTAGTACCAGCAGCACGTGAGCTCAGAGCAGCCACATGTGCAGGCTTCCCTTGTGGTGGCAGACTCCAGAGTTAGGAACCAATCCATGTGCCAGAGAATGAAAGAAGTCACTCTAGAGACACTTTTGAGGCTGCTGCTTAGGTCTTCCTTGGGAGCTTGGATAACTAGCCTTGATTCAGCTGCTCAAACATCAGCAGCTCTGGCCACCTGCCATGCCCAGGTAATCCTGATGGACTTGCAGCTGCTGGGCAAGGACTCCCCCAGGCCATGCTGAAGTCTCAGAGACTGTGATAACCCAAAAGTCATCTGTGTCCAAGCATGTGGATCCAGCCCTGAGCTGGTATGTGACTATCACAAACATGTCTTTCTCAGACTAATCCCAAGCAAATTGTTCCTTTACACTAACAAAGATCACTGTGAAAAAGAAGAGAGTACAAGGATGGCATAGATACACAGACATGTTTTCCCCCACAAATCCTGAAAGTATTGACCACAGATAGTGATTTGGGATACAACTGATTGACTGAATTACCTTCAACAGCCAGAGCCATCTACATTGATGGTTCACTGATTCACTTACATGCCCAAGTTCTATTCAGTCATAATGAAAAGAAAAAGAATTTTTTTAAAGAAGTTAAACTAACATAACTTTTTAATTTTGAAAATACAAAATTATTTTCTTTACTGTTTGCTTTTTACTTTAATAGGGAAAAATGGAAGTAAAAACTATAACACTAGTCAGTTGAGAGAATTTTCCTTTGCAATTTTAGCAACATCAGACTGGAATTGTTTTTTGTTTAATTTACAATGGAGAGGGATTCAATTTTAAATTCAAAAAAACTCACTTCAAACTAAACAGGGTTTCTGTAGGCCTATTTTAAAATAAAAATCTATATATTACATTCTCATATACCCCAAAGTTGTAATCCAGAAGTGTTACAGCCTTAATCACTTGCAAGGTGTCTATGTAGGAGGAAAAAAGGTCTGGAAATCATTTTTGCATGTTGATTCTTCTCACTGTATTTTAACTTCCAATGTGTAATCCTGTATTAATTACCCCGTGAAGAAATTTATTTATCTACTAATATTTGTCCTCTGAACGGGAGAAGCAAAGGAAATCAGAAATTTCCTAGACATTGGTAGCTTTAATTTTCCTTTAAATGGACAATTTATCATCACACACTGCAACACTGACACCAATTTAAAAGAAAAAATCCATCTATTTTAGATAACCAAAATTTCAGTGCATGAATTTAGACAGTATAACAATAGTGTGGCACAAGTAATTCAATCAGAAGAAAACATTGGTACCTGAAGTGCTTATAAAACAGAATTACCTGGTGGTTACTGGTGATATCTGCCTTTGTTACACGAACTCCTATGGGAGAGGGCGCTGAACTCACGTAACTTTTGACCATGAAAATCACATCACTCGCCACAGGAGCAGACATGAGTGTTCCTTGTTTCATGTGAACCACCTTTTCTCAAGCATCTGCTCTTTAATAGTTTGGATGCTGAACCATTTGCCACCAGAGCATTCAGCTTTTGCCATGCATGGCTCCATGAGGGACATTTATTCCCATTCAAGTGGGAGAGAACTGATTGTTGAAGTGTTATGCAAGTAATTATGTTCACATCCACCAGGAAAATTTTTAGAACATTTTCTACACTTGCTAATACAATGTATTAATACACATACAGGGTATTACAAGTCAGAGTCTAAACACATTATTAATCTTCCTGTTAATTATAAACAAAGTACCCAGGAGCCATTTGTAATAACATGTAACAAAGGATAACACCAAAATTAAAGGTATAAGATGTCCGACTATACTGAAACCAAAAATTTCAGATTTTTTTCTCTTTATTTTTTTTAAGCTTTACATTTAAGCCAGAGGGAAAATGCTACCAATTTCACGTGACAAATGTATAGGTATTTGGATTGCTTAACATATTTTTGAATATTATTTAAAATATGTTTGATTTTGCCTTTTCAAGGACATACCACATTTAAATATTATGTCTTGCAGCTTGAAAGAACCAAACGACTAGAGAAAAATATGTAGGCATATTCTTGAAAAGAATAAGAGCTCTCAGCTGAATACTGCACCATCCCTTTTGAATTATAATAGCTTTTAGCTCTGAATATATTTTTGTATAAGGACCTGAACTTAATGAGATGTTGTATTTTATGTTGGCTCCTCTGTGTGTTCGTGTGTGTATATGCATGATACACCCTAAATCATTTGTTAGCACATACCACACCAAGTACCTACAAGGGAAATGCCAGCGCAGACTTTTGTGGGGAAGATTAAAATGGTTATGTGAACACACTGTGCAGCACAGATGAGAACCCAGGACGTGCTCTGTACTTTAGCCCTAATCAGCAACACCCCTGCTATTGAAATCCAGTATCTGGAGAAGTGTTTGACCACAGTGCTTTGTTTTCATAATGTGGACAAGTGTATTAAGCTGTCTTCACTGAATTGTATTCCTTCATGACACAGCACAATAAAAATGCATATGTCTGAGATTTCACATCAACTAATTTTGAGGATTTATGGCCTTTCTAGGGATTTTGTGGGGGTTAGATAATAATAATAATAATAGTAATAATGCTTAACATTCACATAACTTTTCAGGGTCAAAGAATTTTTGCAAAATCTGCTAATCAATTTTTCAGTGTTTAAATGAAACTGAACTTTAAAAAATACAACAGTTATCCAAAGAAGTTTCTAAACCCTTCCTGCTGAAGTGTTAATACTGAAAATGTCAACAACACACTGTCATGCTTTTGAGACTCAAATTATAACGTTCAGTAAAGTATAAACTATCCTCATGCATTTGTGTGCCATTCAATTCAAAAGCTAATGATAACTGCTTCAAATGACAATATTGTTAGCTGCAGAACTTCCTATAATTGTTAGAAGAGCTTTTCATTGCAAGCTAATCCAGTAATGACAGACATACCCATTGTACCTCAATTCCTATGCACATGAAATGGTGGTCACAAAAGGAAGGAAAAAGCTTAAGTGCAGCTGTCCCCAGCAAACAGCAGCTACCTCGTTCCCTTCTTCAAAACCGTGAGTGATTCTCAGCTTTCAGATGAAGGCAACTCCCACTTCAGACACCTAAATTTAGGTGTCAAGATATGTTTTGAACTCCCAGGAGAGCTGGTCAAGATTCAGTCACATCAGGCAGCTGCTGCATGGTCCAGCACACAGTTCACTTGAACATCTGCAACATGCTCATTTTAAGGTGAAGCCAAACCCTTCTCCAGGCTCTGCCAAATGTGTTGAGTAGCCCTTCCTTGACCACAAAGGGCATTTAGCCATGTAACTCGTATGTGGGTACTAAATAATCGTATCAATTTGAGATTCAATTCTACCCTGAGCTAAATGTTTACAGCAGTTCTCTGAACTAAACTTTAATTGTTTTCAGCAACAGAAAAGTCAGATCTGTGGAGCTGGCTGAGCTGTTGTTGGTAAAAGTGAATAAGCAAAGCTGTCAAAAGAAATCAATCCTAATTTCATCTAAAGTTAGAAGTAAACTATAAATATATCCTAAATCTCTTGGGACCTTCAGTCTCCTTTGTTTGGATTTTTTCATATTGGTGATTTAGGTCCTTGCAAAAAAAAAAATCACTACTTATCTTAATTGATGAAGACAGCACGGGAAGTATATTCATGGCTAGTACATTACATCTGCCATTGCAATGGCAGCAATGTCCTCCCCTAAGAGCAGAAACAAAGTTGGCTGCTGTTTCTGGTGTGCAATTGCTTGGTCAATTCAATTAATCCTCCTGCTGCTGCCAGGATTCAGCTATTGCCCAAGTGATAATCCACACCCTCGTCTTTTCCACCGAGGCTCACTCATTTACAAAATCAGTATTGAACGCTTGCAGTTCCACATATGTGAGATGGCTGACAATGTTTATTAAGGATAGAAACAGCATTGTGTAAGGACAGAAGCTAAATGACAAGCCATTCACGGCTGCCAGTTCTCAGCTCTTCTACCATCAGACTGGCATGCGCTGGGATGATGGATTGGAAACAGAGGAAAACAACGACACGTTTATAAAGCCAGTCAGCTTGTTCAAGTTAGTCCAGCGGGATGAACACATTCAGTCCAATTTTTGCCAGATATCGCTTCTAATAAAGAGGTCAGAAAGTGCATTGGCCAGCAGCCAGATCTTGTCAAATTTGTCCCCTCCTTCTTTGCTAGTGAAAAATACCTTGCAGGCACAGCATTACGAGGTCTCGCTGTGCCTCCCCCAACCTCCTCAACTGCCTTCAGGGCTTTAATGGCCCTTTTTCTAATTTTTGGCAATCAAGTCAATATGGGAGTTTGTCCTCTCCTTTATTTTTCTTTGACCTTTGTCCGGAGCCAAGCAGAATTTTTCTGACAAGCAGCCTTCTAATGAGGGTACCTTGATTATAGGCATTACTGTGATTTCACTCTGAACCAGCATATGACACTTAGGTTTTCTTACCATGATTAGAGCTAGTCAGTTATCACAGTTATAACCACCTCTCAGCAAAGCCATCTGCTTTCCTGGGAAAATCATTCCGAAGGACCACTGTGCACAATGGATAATCACAGCCAACAACAGCAGTAGCTTGTAAATAGAAAAGACACCTCCTCTTCCTCATTTCCCCCCATTTCATTCAAAATTTAAACATATTTTTAAAAAGTCAGAAAATACTGCTATGTAAATATAATTTTTAAATTGAAAGGCTAGAGACCAACCTTTCTCAAGTCATTAAAAGAAAAATATTAACAGTTCTGCCTTATCTGCTATAGACATACATGTGTGGCCAGTTGACTGAAATATGACCATCCTCTGACCTCAGACACATGAGGAAACACATGCAAAATGTGGTCAGTTTGCACAAGCACACAGGGATAAAATCAGAAAGGCCAAGGCATAATGTGAAATAAAAGTAGCAGGGAGCTTTAAAGACGACAATAAATCATTGCGTAATTGCATTAGCAGTAAAAGGAAGAGCAAAGAAAAGGTTGCTCCCCTGCGTGGCAGTGAGGGAAGGATATTGACAGATGATGCTGAGGAGACCTGAGGCTTAATGGTTTTTCTCTTTGCATCTGTCTTCACTGAAATGGTTGACTGCAAGAAGAGGACCAGCATAATTGACTACCACCAATAACAAAAATATCTTCAATATAGCAGCAAAAAAAGTAGCTAGAAACTGGTTAAGGTCGTTGAACGTCATCTGACACACACAACTGTCTGAAGCAGCCTCAGACTTTTTCAGCAACCAGGAGAAATTTTCAGGACAGCTAAAATACTAAAAAAAGCTAGAAAAAAGTCAAATATACCTCAGAAAAGGAGGAGAATTAAAGACTCATGAGTTTAACTTCAATCCCTTCTTAAATAAACTACTGGTATGCACAGAGCAGATAATGGGACAAGCAGTAGCCACCATAGAGTTATCAAGAACAGATGTGGTCAAGTCAGTCAGATTCCCTTCCAAAACACAGCAAATGCCTTGTGAACAGAGCAGAAACAGTGCCAGGCTAACAAAAACAGCTATGGGATGGATGCAATTGAACCAGGCTGCTTCTAGAGAGCATCTAGAGAACAGGACTCAGCAATTCACAACCACCAGAATGGATAGATTGAGATATTTTCTATGTGGATCATTCTCTGAATTTACTCACAGTTTTTCATTATTAATTAGGCCAGTATGGAATCTGCAGAAAACCCAAATGAAGGAACTTTGGAGGAAAGGATTAACATTTCTAATGTACTTGAAATACAGAGTAGACTTCAAAAATAGAATTAACTTAAGTAATAGCAACTAGAAGATAATTTACATAGTTCAAATAATTAAACAATCAATTAAAAGAAGAGAAAAAATCTGTGAGTTGCTTTTTCAGGAATGGATCTGGAAGTTCTACTGGGTAACAGATATGAGTCAGCAACATCAAGCTGTTTGGAAAAGAAAAAGTTAGAGTGGGGACTTAACAGTAGTCTACAGACACTGGAGGAAAAGAATAATGTGTTAGGTATTTAACTAAAGGAAGAATAATTGAGATTAGCCACTGAGCAGGGCAACTCGCTAAACAAAAGGTATGGGAAAAGACTGCCACAGGAAGCTGTGGAGTTAATGTCATTGTAAACTAAAAAAAAAAAAAAAAACAAAAAAAACAGTGGCATACCCTGCAGATCCTACCTTGAGAAAGTGACATGGACTCTCTTAAAGATCTATAATTCTGCACCTACATAGAAATTTTCCTACGTATTGGTTCTACAACAGCTGAGAAATATAACAGGGACTACATTTCTTTTTTTTAAAAGGCTGCCCATCATCTCTAAATTAAAGAAATGTATCTACATAATCAGACAGTCTTAATTTTCTTTCTCCTTCAACAATCACAGCCTATCTGCCAATTAGAATATGTGATAGTACTTACTGTCTCTCTGAAGATCCCCCCTCCTCAAATCAAAAGAGATGCATGAGAATTTCAAAAACGTTTAATGAGCTACAACCCAGGAGGGCTGCAGGTATTAAAATAAAAAAAAGGTGAAGGATAAAGGTGATAAGGTGATTACTTTAAGTGCCCTAATATATTAAGAAGAGAACATTATGCTCATTTTTATAAGGAGTTATATTAAAGAAGGCTATTAAAGAAGGCAGCAAAATACAAATGAAGATGTAAAGAAACGAAAAAATGCAGGAGAGAAAGTAAATATTATGCATATGAGCAGGTGAAGTGCAAACACCAATTTGAAATCAAGTGACATTGATGAAACTAAAGGAGACATTAAAATTATTTCCTCTAACCTTGTGGAATCTCTCACATATTTCACCCCCATCCTTCCTTATCTCCTGACCTTCTTGATTCACCCTTTGTCTTCCCAAAGTGAAGACACCTCCCCTCGCTTTCTTGGATGTTGGAGTAAACAAGAGAAAATCCTTGCTTACTTTTGAGCTAAAAAATCTGCAAATTATCTTACTTACACTTCAATGGAGCTTTCAGCCTACTTTGCAGTTAACAGTCTGCCACATTTTGGGGTAGAGGGTTTGTCTGCTGTGATTTTTTTAACAGGTTTCAACCAAAGGAGAATGTTTCAGGAACACAGGCAGTAAGGTCCTCCTGTCCCCAAAACAAACACTACCACGACTGAAATTTTCTATCCTTATTTTCATGTCTGATCCAAAGATCAGTGACCTCAGCAGTGGAGGATCACCCAAATGAGCACCTGGGACTATTACCCTGCCAGGAACCAGGTTGCATCCAAGAACATCACTGCTGTCTGAAAGTAGAATGGAAATTAGTTCTCCTTTTGCATAAGAAAATTGGCCAGAAAGGCTGATATTTACACCTTCAACAACAGGTCCCTGATCATTAGATTACCTTAGCCCTAATCTCCTATTTAGCTCTTCTGCTAGATTGAAGTAGAAAGGAAGAAGATCACGATATTCAACTATTGCTGAAACACAACTTATTGCCAAAACGCAAGCTCCTGCTTCCATCCCTCCTCACTTTAAGAGTTCTGGTTTCCTCCTTCATGCAGATTTACTTGGACCATTTCTTCCTGTACATTTTTTTCCCCAAATGGAGAACAATTTCAGAAAGCAGCACTGGTGGGTAGCATCTGAATTCTGCAGTGAGATGTGCAAGGAGCAGCTGTTCCCTTGTGTGTAAGAAATAAATGACACAGGTATACACATATCAAATGGTACTATATATCATACCATGAATCAAATCAGTCATTCCCAGATAGTGCAGGCAGCAACTGGAGGTCGAGCTACAACACTGTTATCAGTTGGCTGAGCTGAGCCTATCCACCAGCCATACTCCTCTAGCTAAAGTCTAGTAACAAAAGTGGCTACAAAATTCTGCTGCTAGCTCTATTTCAGATCCATTGTTCTGTGTTTCTTGAGTACTATGTATAAAATAGCCTCATCCTGAAGCTGTATGAAGTGACAAAAAAATGCAATGAAAAACCTCACAACAAAGCAAGGATTATGTGAATCTCAAACACTGAAGATGAAAGAAAAGGAAAAGGAAAAAAAACACCAAACCAATAAAAAATATAGCTTATAAGTCAATATCTTAGCTCAGGACCCACAATTTCACGCCCACAACACCTCTGAGGATTCACTTCTAAAATCTCACTGGGTCAGTACTGAAAGCACAGATCTATAGCACAGCCAGAAACAGAGCCACGTGTCTCATAACTCGTAAATAGTTTGTTCTAGTAATGGGTTACAAAGTAAAGGCTGCAGCTGTGGTGAGGAGAGATGATCCATCTGCCTATTACGAATGTATCATTGGGTGTCATTCTGGCTAGTCAAATACTTGCTGCTGTATTTAAGAATTAGAAAAAGGAGTAGTATTCGTGCCTTGTTTTACTGTCAAACAGACTCCTGTAGCACAGTGTGGAAAACCTGACAGGCTTTGAGTTCTGTTCCGTTCAGCAACAGTAAGTTCAGCAAGTTTGTAACTATGGTACAGCTTTTTTAATTCTCAAACAAGTCTTTGCTACAGTAACTCTGCCACTAAAGGAATTCATATCACATCAGAGGACATGCTGCTACCTTAGCCTAAAGTCCTTGGCATTCTAAAGTCAAACATTTTAGTTCAAAGTTAAGAGCTGATAAGTGTAAGAGAGCACTGAATTTATATGATCTGCAAGACACCTTAAACTAATTTGTAACACAGAATATTATAAAGACCATCTAAATAATGTTTTTTCAATATATTGCAAGGGACTTGGCCAGACCTTGCCCAGTGCAATGTGTTAAATCACTAGAGAGAAATAATAGAGAAAATATACTTTTAGCATGATCTCTTAAAATCTCTATACTTACTTAGTATGTAGCTAGAGAATATGTGGTGTTTTGTTTAAAAAAAAAATAAAAATAAAGTAACTATTATTCTGCAAAGGTTTCAATTTACATATCTACCAATATCAGTATTTTTATGAAGTGGAACCGGCCTGAAATGCTTTTCCAAAGCTCAGTATTCTCATGCTTCAATTCTGTGTTCTCTTCCAAAAATTATTGCCATTGATTTTTTTTTCATATCCTGTACCCTCATCGATTATGCAAAAAACCACTGCCAAAAACAGTATTACAAATCTCAATGAAACTGAGACAAGCAGACCCCATCACAAAATAAGTGAGAAGGAGAAACATATTGCTCTGATTTTCTGATCACTGAGGAATTTTTCCTCTCCTCTGTTAGGGGATGGGAAGAAGGTGAAAGTTTTAACAGAAAACTTTACAAATTACTTATATTCTGAATGTTTGCAGTAATAATGGTTTTTAGAGGTAACAGTTTTTATGAAAGCTGTTAAGTGGTATGAAAATACACCAGCAGCAAAAGTAATGCTGAACCTTTGAGTCACTTCAAAAACACAGATAACTCTTAGGCAATGTAAGAAAGAAAAATCCTTTCCTTATCGCAGTATGTTGTCTTTTTTTCCTTAAAGTAAGATGAAACTGCTCAATGAAAATATTTTGCTTAAGGGGGAAAAAAGTTGGGTTTTTCCAATAAAAATATTATGGTCTCTCTGGGAAATCTGGAAAGACACCAAGAGTGTCCTGCTGTTCAGCCCCCTACTCCATCTGATACTTTAACAGTTCCAGATGGCCTTTACTACAGGATGACCTCCCCTCTATTCTTTTATTATGACCTTTGGGTCACAAATTATCTGTAGGATGCTGCTGTCATTCTGTAAGACACTGCTGTACTCTTTCATCTAAAGAATAAAGATGCTTAACATTAAAACTCATCTTTGTTAGGCTGACCTTCCAATGATGATCAAACCAGACAGTTATTCCAATCAATGTCATTGCTGCAGAAAATATGTTTCATTTTTTGCAACACTGACATTAAGAAACTAAGGCATGGTTTTAAATCAAATCACTTTTGCAATCCTACTTGGCTAGAGAGCATAGCCTGTTACACTCATTTAAAATATCAAAAATATTGCTGCCACGGTTTTGATGAGTTACATTGATTAGAAGGATCTGGTGGGTTTGTTTTTTGTAAATTATTGATGTGGTTTTCATCCAAATGTCATTGATAGGAGGTAATAAAACTTTATGTAGGTTTTATTAATTATTTGTCTTTATCATCGCTAACAGAACACATTGAACTTACATAGGAAAATATAATAAATAGTCCCAATGTACTAAATAAAGTAATAAGGTTAATTTCTTTCCTGCTGTCAGTAAATTCATGTTAGCAGTCTCTCGTCAGCTTGACATCAATTAATGATTTTAATTCCAGACTCTTGTCACAGTACTCACCACCCTTTCGTCTAATTAAAATGGATGATGCATGATGAAGGGAAAACACAAGACTTCTGTTCTTGTTGTAACATTTCTATTCATTAGTATACTTTTACAACAAAGGGCTTGTGGCTTTAATGGTACTAGAGAAGGATGAAGAGAAGTTTATTACATGTTAGAGATAAAGACCCATATACCCTTAGGAAAATATAATACAGGAAGCATTTTATGGAATAACCGAATCCTTCAGGGGGAAGGAAAAAAAAAAATCAGTGTTATTTTAACCACTAATGAACAGGCAGAATGTTTCCCTCGAAATTTAGGGGGGGGTGAAAAAAAGCGTGAACGACACCCACTCTACTCGCAGCCTTGTATACATCCGCACAAAAAAGTGCTGTCAGCCTATTGATTGAGCTCCAAAAGCAGCAGCAAATCCGCCGGCGCAGGACAGACGCCGTGCCCGCCTTCCCCGGCCCCGCTGCGCGCTCCCCGCCGAGCGCCGGCAGCAGCGGCAGCAGCAGCAGCAGCAGCAGCATCGCCTCGTCCCGGAGCCGCCCCGGCCGCTGTCCCCAGCTGATCCCGCACCCTGCCGCCCCGGCCGAGCCCGCAGCTCCCCCTCCCGGCCCCGCCGCTCCCCACGCACCGCCCGGCACGGGGAGCTGCCGGCACTCGGGGCGCAGCGACGGCGGAATTGTGTAAATGTAGCTCCCTTTGTAACCCAGAGGAACAAAAGGTCATGCTTGCCAAAACAGAAAGGGGGGAAACTGGCACAGCAGGAGTTTTCTGGTCCAGACGGGAATTGTGCACATGCACGTACCCAGCGCGGTACCGCTCTGCATTGTTATCCGGCCTCCAGCAAGCACAGCAGAGGATTCGCAGCTGCTGTTACAGAGCAGAGCCAGCCCCTGGCTCCTCAGGCCCCCCATCTGACCGCTCCATCGCCCTCCCAGCAGCTCCCGAGCCTCTGTCTCCACGCTTCCACCAGCACAACACTTTCATTCTCTCCCAAAAGGTTCCTCCTTATCTCCTCAAGACTGATCCTCCCAACACAGGTGTTCAAGCACTTGATTTTGCATCCATTTCAGTGGAAGTTGAGGAAGAATACAATACGAAGATTAAAACACTTTTATGGTAACACAGAGATTTATAGAACATTACTAAAGCTCTTAAATCAGTGTATTAACCAAACAGGGAAAATATCCTCTAGACTTTGCTTCCAAGAGGAGGAAGTGCCTCTAGAGGCGGATTACAGCATAAGCACTGTTTGCCCACAGATGGAACACGAACTCTGAATCATGAGATTACATGAGAATTGCAACTTTCATCTTTTAAGCATTATCCAGCAGTGAACCATGCTGGATTCAGATGAATTTCTTAAAAACTTCACAAAGAGGTATGTTTAGTTCATTCCTCTGTTATCTACTACCCAGGTACGAAGAGTAAAGTTATTCAGGTCAGGGAGAACTTTCCTTGCTAGAGGAAGTTGGTCCAAGGCTGAAGACAGCTGGCACATGTGCCAAGAACTGCACCTGCCTGTGCTAAAGAAGGGAAGACCACAGGGAAAGGTTTTGGATTTGCTGACGATTTCTTTTGTAATGAAAACAAAGTTGAAATGGAAAGGAAAGAGAAAGAAGAAGAAAAAAAAAAAAGAAACCCAAAACAAAACAACAAAAAATGAAATTGAAGGGAAAATGAAAGGGTGGAAGAGGGAGAAACAAAGGTACCAGAACCTGCTGTTGGAGGGATGTCTCTCTACAGCAAGGGCCACTGATAACAACCAGAAGACAAAAGCAGTAGGTTTTCTAAAGAGTTCCATCTTCACCTCTCCTAAGAAAGAGACTACACTAAAGGGCCTTGAAGAACACAGAAAACATTTCAGGGCCCTCAGGTTACAGGATACCAATGGACACCTTGGCTAAATATTGAGCACAGGTACTCTGGGAGGCCCTCAAAGACCAGATGCAGCGAGGTTCTAGATTGGAAAGGTCTGTGGGCTTCCAGAGGTTTAGATGCAGCAGCATGGCACAAGGTGACCATCCATATGAACTTATTCCTCCTGGTCACTAACAAAAGTTTCAAAGTCTATTTTTAAGTCTATGCAACATTGCAATGCTTGTGTAAAACTATAAGCAGTTGGAAGCATCTCTGAAAACTCAACATATTCCACTCATCTCCAGTCTGTAAAATCCAAGAGATCTTAGGAAGATATGCAAACCACAGGTGCATCAGGAGACCCTGGATTTGATAAAAGACCTTCTATAACAAAACCACAAAGGACCCAGGGCTGTTTTCTCAGCCTGAGTGAATGCAGCATGTCAGTGGTACCCAGTTTGAGCAGTACAGTGATAGATAGACCAGATGACCACACAGCAAAGAGAGGCTCCAAATTAACATATATGTAAAAGAGCTGTGATCTGGCACAGGAACAGAGCTAAGTGAATTTGGTTCTTATTCAGCTTCCTCAAGACTGCAGTATAGACTCTTTCTCGGGACACTCAAGGCCACATGCAGAAAACCTATTGCCTAGTCTTGCCTTGAGTTTTTGACTGGTGCCACTGCTGAGGAGAACCCTTTCAAACAGCACAGCAGAGCCCAGCTAGATTTTCAGATCAGCGCTTGGCAGATACTCAAGGATAATGCAAGCAGACTTGGTTTTGTGCAGTAAAGCAGTGTCAAAGCATAGTGACATGGGGAAATGTTCTATGGTCTTGGAGGAACTGTTATTCCAACATTTGGAGGATTTATAAATAGCAAGTATTTTACAGAATTTTTGGTAAGATTAGTGGGTGGTCTCATCAGGTGACACCCCTAATTGTTCCAGTATTCCTTGTCATAGAAAGCTGGCTGTATTTTCAACTAGATAATGTCATTTTTCATTCAAAATTACTATAAGATTACTTTAAGTCAGTAAACATGCACCATATACATATATATCCAACATATATAGGATGTAGCTTAAGAGATACACTCCTTAATCAAAGAATCACAGAATCAAGACATTATTAATAATAATATATTTATGAAAGGCCATTTTATTAATTTAATCATGGTAAATTGAAGAGCATTAATTTTCTTATTTGTATCATAATCCATATGAACGCTGGGTTTTAAAGAAAATACTACTGTAAGCACAATACTATTGAAATTATTAAATAAAGGCAAAATAATTCCATAAAATTGTGGGCATGATTGATTTTTTAATGGGCTGTTCACTTGTTCTCTGACCCCCACTAAGGATTTTTGCTCCTAGCCTCTCATACATAGTAAATTCATTAAATCTAACCTATTTCCCCAAAGTATTGCATCATTTCAGAGGTATATAGAATCAAATACCAAGTAAAATAGAACAAGTGAATTGCACTGCTAGAAAAAATGAGGATAAAAAACCCACAGAAAACAAAGTTAAAATAGCAGCCATTATGAGCTAACATTGACAGTAATATTTTACTCTGTCTCCTAGTAAGCCTTTTGAGGGATTGTTCAGTTAATTTGCAAGAGTACTCTTCATTAACATCATGTATCTAACATCATTATTTTACAGGATCAAAAGGAAACTGCAATCTAACTGCAAAAATATTTAGTCTCTACGGACCAAATCAACATCTGAATTTTTCAGAAACATAAGGAAGCACCTCACACATTTGGTTGCTATTTCATTATCTTTTATTAGTTGTACATGCGACTACCCCAAAGAAGTTGCATTCTCTTATAGACATAACACAAAGGAAATACACAGGGAAAGAGAGTAATGGGAGGAGAAGAACCCATGTTACTATAACATCAAGCTGTTATGAAGATCTGGCACATGCATTTTCTGCAGTTTCAGTGAACACATAAAATTGTTTTTATGACACACAGGGAATGAGATTCCAGGAAAGATTCAAATTGGTTAGCATAACTTGATGGACAGGGATTAGGAATTTGCTCCATGCATTGGGGGCTGTACAAATAATTTCATAGTTCTACCTTGGTACCCAGCGTGACTATTGCAACCTCTCTTACATCATCACATGGACAGTCTATACTCTCACCATTCTTACTGAGAGAGACAGAGAGACACAGAGACAGAGAGAGAGAAGGAAGAGAGAGAAAACATTACTAACTTAGGCGTCAAGTCTTCCTTTTATAAATGTATTGCTGATTCTCTGGGGACCCAATGTTACTAAGAAACTGTAAGGGCCAGCTGGGGCTCAGCAGTGTGTGAAGCCAGGGCACATCATGGTGCTTGTCTGGCCAACCATCCCCTGCCCTGAGCTGGCCAGAGTGACCGAGGCAGCTTTCCATGGCTCTGCACCCCTGGCCTCAGCTCTGTGCCTGCTCCATCCATGTGAAGGGAAGTGGGCTGCACAAACACCCTCATCACTTATTTCCTTCAATTCCAGTCTTCCTCTTTACCGTTTAATCTGCAAACACTCTACTTTTAAAAACAGGAACAAATTTAATGACCCTGCCTCACTTTTGTAAAAAAAGAGAAAATAAAAACCAATCAAACTAGTAAAAAACATCCAGGCACTGTAATCCAGCCACCTTCTACAATCATAACAGATGGACAAAGAAAAGAATAAATTTTTACATCAGTTTATGATACTATATCTGCTAAAGAGTAAAAAAATTCCCATGATGTAATCTAAACAGATGGTCACAAATGATAAAGTTTCTGGAGTTTAACAAGTTAAACTAATAAACACACACTCCCAGCCTGCCTTAACTGTACTGTAAATCACTCAACACTAAAAGAACTGAAAGCAAACCATTTTAGGTTTAACTGAGGAGTCTACACAAGAGTTACTGTGGCTCTCTATTCCACTGAGCTGTTAATGATGAAGCCACCATTCATAAATTTTTGTTCTTATCTGCAGAAGACCAAGGTGCATACACATGATGGTTGAAAAAATCATTATGACTAATTAGTGATATCTCCTGTACAAGGACAAGAAAATTTCCCTCCAGAGTTCCTGCATCAATCCTAAATTTATGGCTGAACTATAGCATGATTTTTAGATAAATAATTCTAATGTATAGTTCACTTTCACTGTCAAATGTGTCTGAATCTATCTACCATTCAGCAAACTTTATAAAGTTTGTCTCTTTACTGAAGTGAAGTAAACCTCTACTCAAAGAGGTTGTCTCTCCACTCAAACCCCCAGTATTAGTTAATTGATAACCTAAGCTTTGCTTTTGACTGAATTGATCTGAGGCACCAGAGTCTAGGCCCCAGCTATCTAGAACTACAAGAGACAGGATGAAAAGCAGAGTGAAAATATGGAGAAGAGCACATGACATGTAATATATATATATTACAGGTTTTTTTAAAGTTAAGGGAAGCTGACAAGGAAAAATAGAGGTACTCACCACTCATTTTTACAATTAGCAGTTTAATATACATATCATTCCATAAACAGACTGCATGGCACATAAATAGACTGAACTCCAGTGACAAATATACTGGTAAGTATAATTTTAGGTTTCTCCTAAATTTATCAATGAAAAATCTAGATGTGCAAATCTTTGAAGAAAAATACAAAACATACTTCATTCTATATAAATATTTGTTTTCTGAAAATGTCAATAAAATCATTTATAGAATATATAGAGAAAGTATTTCATTTTATTACTTCAGTCTCCTCAATAAGAAAGGGAGCTCTGGGTCTATAAAAGATGCTTAACACAGCCAAAGGAGCTGTTTGTACTAATGTCCAAAATAAATCCAGCTTTGTCTTGTTATTTAAAGTATATAAACATATCGACACGTGGGAAATTTCATCAGAGAAAATTGAACTTCAGTTATTTAATTTAAAAAACAAACTCTCTCTATCAAGGTTTAAGCAAATACTGAAGTCTACCTCTCCTGTTCTTGCTTCATTCGTATTCTCTCCTCTTCTGAAGTAAGAGCTTCCTGCACTTTTATTTTACCAGTTTTCTCACTCTTGTCATCTTTGCGATGTTTGCCAAACCTGTTAATAACACACAAAAAAAGAATCTAACTTGTGAAATGAACAAAACCGTATTTTCCTTTTCCTATGACAAAGAGAGTTCTCCAAGGACTGCTGGGAAACCAGGAAAGGAAAGTGCAAAGACCTCAGAATCTCAATGTTTAATATTTTCAGGCTGCTTACAGGTTTGGGTTTTTTTAGATAACTTTTTTATTTTTATTTCAATCCTCTTAAAAGTTTATAGAATTCCTCACTGAAGAGCAGAACAAACAAAAAAATAATAATCGTACCACATTTCTCTTTTATGCCAGGATTTTGGGGTTGCTATCCTTAAACAGACAGTCAAGCAATGTTTTAGAACACCATCTCTGCCCAAGGACATGGCTCAGGTTTGCATTAAGACCAGGTTTCCCCATGTGAACATGAGGGGAGAAAGAGCTGCAGGTCTGACAGGTCCCACATGCCACAAGGGCCATTGCATCACATGGAATGCCATGCAAAACTCAATTTATTCTTTTTCAGCAGCAGGGATTTTTTAAACTTTATTACTCATGACTCTTTCCCCAGGGGTGTTCCAGAGGGGGAGGGTGAGTGGAGGGATGGAGCTGTCTGGGCTGCCCTAGACAGAGATGGGTGCTGCCAAGCCAGAGTTTGCCTTCTTCACATCTCCTCTTCCCCTTTAAAGGCTACACTTCAAATATATTAGGTTCCTTCCATATTTGCACATTCCACTGTTTTCTTTAAACTTTCAGAGAGCGAAGAATTTGGCATTTGAGATACTCAGTTATTATTAGGACAAAATTATTCATATTTCTTAAGACATATTTCTGATCTATTCTGGAAGGAATGATTTTTGTATAGAGTGAACCAAACACTTTAATATAACCTTTAAATAGATCTAAACGTTAGATGAAACTTTTCTGTTTAAGGCAGAAGGGCTAAAACATATCTGTTAAACAGTATGTATACCAATTAAATGTGGCATCATTTATCGCACCAAAAGCGGCAAGAGTTTTACTTTTTTTATACCAAACACTCTTCTGAGACCTGACTGACACTGTGGCCCTTCGCTCTCAGGTTCACATCAGAAGTGAATCACATTAAAGCACTGAGACTTGCAATCAAAGATGCCTAGCAATAGGGCTGACAGGACACCACAAAGGCTCACAAACAGTGCATAACTCACAGAATTCTTAAAGGTTCCTTCCCACCTGTTAATGTAACATCCTTAAAATATTTAGGGTTCACCAGGCATTTAAAATATTTCCCCATTTGTTCATTTTGATTCTAGGACAAGGCCACTGTGTGGGTTGAAGACACACCACACAGCAACCCTGCAGAATGATTAATTCCTGGCCATTCAATCAAGAGGTATTATTTATATTGTGTAATCATGTTTATGGCTCTTAGGGCAGCTCTTTAAAACCAAAACACAAAAATATAGCATAGGAGCATGTACATAAACTTTAAAGTGTGTGCCTGTTCTTCACACATATTGTTCATTTCCAAAGTAATTCAGGCATCTGAAAACTAAAACTCTTTATTATTAACCTCCTGAAAAGGGATAGGTAGAGGACATGATAGGGTTAAGAAATGCAAAATAGGGTGCAAAGTTAAAGTCTCTGATTTTATAATGTTATACATAAAACTGAAATACATAAATTCAGTCATTCAAAACACCAACATGTATTTTTTTTAAAACATCCACCTATTTATTACAGAGTAGTCAAAACCATTATACAAAGCATTAACGTACTCGACACAAGTTTCAAGTCAAGTTCTGGATGTTGCACACCAGACAAAAGAGATTGGTTAATTTAAAATAGCCCTAAAACCTCAAGCCCAGAGAGGAGTTTTGGCAGAAAAACAGTGGAACTGAGCCATTCTCTACACAGAGAGTGCCTGAGGTGGCAGCATGGGTCTGACTGATGGAACATGCAGAGCTGTGAGGAGACAAGCAACATATGTGGCACTCTAGCACAGCATCTCTGGGATGCTCACATTTGCTTCTGTCTCCTGTCCTTCCTCAACCCATTTAAAATGTCAGGCAAAGTAAAGGAGTTAAAGTCTGGAGCACCCAGTTTATTTTTGAAAAAGAAATCGTGGTTTAAAAAAAAATGGGGGGAGAGGGAAAAATTAGTTATTGCCCATTAAGTTTTGGCAGCAAAACAGAATTTCTGCCACCATAAATCAATTCACTGCAAGTATGAACAGATATATAGTGAAATCAATACCTTATTAAAAAAATAAAGTACATAGGAAATTTCTAATAATCCTTGTAAGCAATCTAGTAAATGTCTGGTCAGGCTGCATGATTGTGGGGAGAGCATTTCTAATGTTAACATGTAATGAAAACCTAGCAAAATTCAGTGGTTTGAGTTTCCAGATCCAACCACGCAAGTCCAGAGCAGACAGGGCTCGTGTGCCTTCCCACAGAGGCAGAGGTGTGCACCACTTAGGGAGCATTTGGAGCAGCACCAGGGCTTAGCTTGCTTTGAGTCATGAGCAAGTTCTGGCAACAACCCTTCTTCTCTTCCAGGGTTTTCTTCCAATAGTCCGGGAACTAATGCTCCTTCTGCCCCTGAGGACCATCCTGATAAAAGTCTCTGGAAGGCAGCTCTGGTTCTTTCCCAGGAATTTCAGAGGGTGGCCATATTGTCCATATTGTTCCCACTCTGACTGGAGACTTTCCAGTGCCCGTCTCTGACAAGCTCTGTGGTCATCCCAGCAGTGGACAGCCTGGCAGAGTATGAACCATGGTGGTCTTGCACAGGTGCCTTCTCTGGATTTTGTCACCCGCAGAAGTGATATATCTGCCATAATCACCACTGCCTGTAACAAGTTCAGCAACATTTACTGCACTGTCCCTACCCTGGAATCCGGAATAACAAACACCATCCTCCCCCCTCCCTGATTGTGGCTTCATGTTTTTAGCACAATGCACAGTTGTGTTAATTGTGGCTTAATAATCACAAAGCTTTGAGAAGATGCTAAGATAGCACCTCAAGAAGATGTGAGAGAGCCACCAAGCACTTGAGAAAGGTGCTGAAAAGAACAGTGATGGAGATAGATTTGTACACCCCTGCACACCCCCTTTATTTCTGTAGGAGCAGTCAACACTCCCCACTCCAAAAATCATTCACACTCTATGGTAAGATTACTCTTGCTAGCAATAAATGTGTTTGTTATTTACTTCTATTAAAAGCATTTGCTTCATGAAGTGTGATTTATAGTCATAATGAAACCCACAGCCCAAATCAGCATCCTCTCCACCAAATTTATATCAGATGCTTATAAATTATTTATTTAACAGTCATATTCAGGC
Source organism: Vireo altiloquus (assembly GCA_013396875.1). NCBI lineage: Eukaryota > Metazoa > Chordata > Aves > Passeriformes > Vireonidae > Vireo > Vireo altiloquus. The sequence continues at coordinate 1,513,862 of VZRF01008083.1, forward strand.
TAACTTTAACTACAGAAATACCACATCCAGCAATGCTAAGACACACCATCAAAGCCAGCTGTTAAAACTCTGTCAGCTCTATTGTGATGTGACTACACTGGTATAAAACTGTTGAAAATCACCTGTCCTAATTTCTTCAGGTAGATGTTTTCTGTTCATATAAATGATGTTTCCTATTCATGAATATTAAGTGAAACAGGACACTTAGATATAAGACTATTCAGACCACTGAAATACAAGCAGTCTATGCAATAACCCTTGAAAACATCCCACAGTTACTGTGCACTGTCTCCACAGCCAGAGGTAAAGCCCTTTCTGCTGCTCTTTGGTGGCCTTTGTTTAGTTAAGCGAGTCAAATGTCTGGGTCAGGTCCCCAGAATTACTCCCAGTATTCACAACACCCTGAATTGAATGCATTGGCTCAATGCAAAGATCTGGTTTACCTATGGAAAAGTTTCACCTCCTTACAGGTGCAACTGGTCTAGCCCCTGACTTGCCCCATAACCATTAACATGTATGACACCTTCCCCACAAGCCACCAGGCTTTGCATCATTGTGAATCTTACCCCTTTACTGCTCAGGTACTCAAAAGAAAGGAGAGATGGAATTAGGATGTATGTCACATACATGACTCACGGTAAATTTGGAACCTTACGGCTTCCAATACTATTTTTTCCATAATCCATACATTGGATGGCCTGGCACACCTCCATAATAAGTTCTCTTACTGAAGTGACTGCTCACTTACTGAGAACAGCCTAAGACTGAAACTCGCAAAGCGCAATCAAAGATATCTCCGTTGTAGAACAGAAACCACCATCATTTGTCCTGTGTCAGAGAGACTCTTGGCTTTTGCAAGGCCTTGAGGATACAGCCAAGTGCTGTGATCTCAGCCCTGGCTGCTCCCTCCCCAGACACTGGAGCACTTCTCTGCTGTGTGCAGCTAGTTAGAGTGCCTCAAGCACTTGGTGATTTTCAGGCACTTGTCTGAACCTGAGATGGTCTCATTCTCACTGCTAGGGGGCTGGCTGCTGGGATACTTGTTGCAGTTCTTACAAATGCAAATGAAATGACAACTTTCCTTCTGATATATACATGAAAACTCCATCACTCAGCATCTGTGCCAGCAATGCTCTTTGCGTTAGTGAAAAGGAGGACAGTGCTCTAAAACAAAGGTAGAAACTGCTAATTTTGGAATTAAAACCCAAAACCATGCAGAAAAGGAGCATCTGTGGCACTGATGTTCAGTCTTGAGAAACTAATTCCAAGCTCTTTTCTTTTCTATGTTCAGTGCCAACAATTTGACTGCGAGCTATAAAAGCCCAGCCTAAATCACTGCACAAGATACCAATGCACAGACACGAGCTACTACATGACGTGCAACCAAATTACGCACACTACTGCCTCACCAAGTTACCATATTAATGAGGAAAACAGTTCTGTTGCTACAGCTTGAGCTATACCAGCTCCTCTGAAGCACCTGCAGCCACCGAAGCATAACACTGACCTGTGGCCACCACCTCCCTCAATCTCAGTTCTTAGAAGGAGAGCAAATAATATTATTACTCAGGGTAGAAAATAAAGAGCAAAAAAGAAGTGCACATTTTCCTCCAAGCCTCAAGTAATAAAAAAATTACCATTTTGTTTCTAAACATATTCTTTCATAGATATAGCTTAGTACTTCTTGGAGGACACAAACTGTATGGTTATAGAATAAACTCTTCATAATACTAACAATGTTTTTACTTCATATAACAACAGCTTGTTTACTCAGTATGATGCCTTAAATGGCTACCTGGAAACAGACACTAGAGAGGAATAAGGGAATAAAGGAAGTATTTATTTGAAAGGCCTTCAGAGGTACACTCTGAGCTCCAGAGGGTGCTGCCTCAGTGGATCCAAGTGCCATCCAGTGCCATCCAAGATGGATGACAGGTCACAAGTTCTTCACACCCCTATATGTTTGGTCCATCTGCATATCAGCATAAAATCGCCAATTAAAACTTTAGTTAATGATGTAATTTCCCAAAGCTTGCCTCCCCTCCCTGAGAAGAAAGTTTACAGGTTTTGGGCCTAGGATGGTCTGGGTGTCCTTGGAGAGCTGGAGAGGCTTTGTTATGTCTGTCTTAGCATAAGAGGGCAACAGCTAATGAGCTACAAGAAACTTCTGAGTTACACTAAAAGTACAGGATTTGAAAAAACCTAAGGCATCAAGTAGGTCTCTCATTTAAACCCTGTTATAAAAAGTATAGCTAAAAGTAGTCTAATTTTATTTTGTAGCTGCACAAGCAAAGAAAAAACTTCTATGACTAACTGAAATACAGGTTGTAAATTAAAAATACCTTGTCTGTCCAAGTGTGTGAGAAATTGAGGAAAGAGAGCAGCTGAAATCTTGTTCACTCTAATTGCCAAGATACTCCAGAGTTCTACTTAATTTATATCTTCTTAATTCTCCTTTTACATTAAGGGTTGGAGAAAGTTTCAAGATAAGTGTAAATGCTCAAAATCAGATTCACAGATACACAGACTTAATCCTCAAATTCAGCCAACAACAGCAATCACAGTAAGTAATTAAAAATTGTAAGAGGACCATCTTTTAAATGCATGATCTCTAGTGCATAGCAGCCAAGTCACATCAGAGGAAAGCACCATTCTGGGGCCCCATGATACTGGTTTGTCACATTGTTATTAATAAAAAGATGAGAACACAGACTTGTATGCTGTAAGCTTGACCCTCAAATAGGAAACCTCACGAACTCTGGATAATCTAATCAAACTAAAATGAATACCCAAACCTTTCTGCCAGTCCCTAGCTGGCTCACTTTCAAGCTTACTTGCCTGAATGACTGTCACCAACCAGGAGGTGACCTAATCCAAAGTCTATCACACTGTACAGAGAGGCAGTGACTAACAAGTGCCTTCAGTGGCTTTGGGCCAGTGCATCAGAGCAACTGAACAGTATGAGGCTCAACGGAGAACACAGCATAGCAGAACATTTAAAGAACAAGCTCAAGCTACGACATGATGCCATATATAAAAAAATATGTGAACGTACATAAAATACACATGCGGACCTAAAGAACACACGTACATGATTTTGCATAAATAGACATAAATGCAGATGGAACAAGTGAAGCAAGGAGGATGCATGAGTGATAATAACAGAAATTCCACATTTACAAGTTATCTCAAAAAAAAAATTCAGTTTAAAAGAATATGTATCAGCATCCTTGATATAACAAAAATAATATACGTGTAATCTGCTAAATGGATTTTACTCTGATGTGTTACTGATGAGATCATTGTCGTCTGCCAAATCATCCACATATTTCATTAGAATAAAGAGCTACAGAAGAAACATGCATTAGTTGATTAATGAAAAAACACAAAATTGATTGAGACAGAAGTTCAGCAGCATTATGTTCCTTAATAGAAAAAAGACCATCATTAAAAATTAACAATTGGTAAGTGTCTTGAGCAATTTTGTCAGTTTTTTCTGTCTTCAAGGCATGCTCTTTTCCCCACAGTAGCAAACAGTATTCACACACACACAGACACACATAATGTAAACACTGCTTAAACGATTTTGCAATGATTTCTGTAATTTTTTCACCGTGCTGTATCAGCAAAATAATTTAATTTTTTTATTTATATTGTGACATAGTATTGTGACACACAAAATCATTCTGTTGCTAAAAAGAACCAAAACCCAAAAAACAAGGATTTAACATAGCACACAAACAAAAGCCACCCTCTTTAGTGATGACTTGAAGATTTAGAAGCCTTCCATTCCAAGCAAAATTATGCAAGTGCTATTTTTAAAAACATGCTCTTAAGTGTAAACATTTACATATTTGCAATGAATTTCTAGAAATAGCCTGTTATCACATGCTACTAATCAAATTAGTAGATCCAAGTCTACTTGTTGAGAGAGAGAGCAGTGACTGCTGGAGTGACTCAGCAGCAGCACTGTCCTGAGGTGACACAGAAGCACTGATGTGCAGGCACCTTGATGCTGGAGCTTGTGGGCATAATTAAAACAGACATTGATAGCTTCATTTTCCATGGATTTCCTTGCCTATGTTAAAATCAATAAAGTAGCAATCCTTCTGGCACAATATTCAGCAGAAGACCCCTGCCAGGAGGGCTCCTGGAGAACTCTGCTGTCACAAACCAAGAAAAGCTCATTAAAAAAGGTAACTTATGAAAATGAAGAATACCCTGAAAAGGTACACCTGTATCTCTTCAGGCCAGTGATATTTGCCTTCAAGCAATAAAGAAACTCACGTGCTCAGCCACAAACACAGAAATTTAAAGCACAAGAACCAAAGTAGCTGTTACTGCAAAATATCAGCCCTCTGAAGCGCCCACCTTGGACCTGAATACTGTAAAGCACGTGAAGGTCTTCTGGGTTATGATCACATGCCTCCTCTCAGAAGCCTCTGTATCACTTTCCAAACATTAAAAAAACATTTTTAAGCCCCATTCAAGGGGGTATTCGAGTACATCTCACCAAACTAAATTTGCCCAAAAGGAACAGACAGGACGGCGCACATATCACAACACTTCATGTACAACAGCACCGGTGATTCCCACAACAACTTCCTGCAAAGAAGTGGAAACAACATATGTGATCCATAACTGTTCCCAGCCAGTGAAACGTAATCTGCCTGTCTTTGTGAGTCAGTATCCCAACTTCATTGAAAATGGGTATGATGCCAAACCAAGAGACATGTCAGGAGATTTCATTCAATTATTTTCATAAACAGTTTTGATAACATTTCCTGAAAGGCATGACACAACAGGTAGAATATTATTCACACCAAGTCGCTCTCTTTTCACAACTTAAGCATTTGTAATATTTACTTCCGCAATAAAATGGTGGAACTTTTAAAAACAGATTTCTTTTATGGGAAGACCATCTGTTTGCAAATTTCTAAACAGAAGATAATCTTCTTGCATTGCTACTTATGATTGCCTGAAGCTAGCTGAAGCCATGGACAGCTCTAATAAATAAATAAATAAAGTACAAGAAATCGGAAAAAACCAGTATCAACTACTTCAAATTACTGTAGTTGAAAAGCAGTCTGAGAAGGCCAAAGGAAGTATGAAAAATTTTACAATGATACTATTGGAAAGACAGCAGCAAGACAGCAAACACAGACGTCCAAATCTACTCAGTAAGCATTACCACAACATAGTAAAAGTCACCATAAATAATTCATATTAATGATGGTCAGCCAAAACCTGTTAAACTGGGGACTGTGGCATCCCTGAGGAGTCAGGAATACCAAAAAAAGCTTCTGCTTAGGTACAATTTTGTTAACAGTCATCAATGATGGGAGCAAACACAGAAGTAGTACATGATATTTTAATGGACACTTCATATCAGTCTAAGCATTTTAAAGTTTGTGACCAAAGCTCTTTAATGCTGTGTACATATTCAAAAAAGCGACCATTTATTGTCCCAGGCTTAAATTTTGGCACTGTGCACTACTCTTCATTGAAGAAAGTAGCTCTAGCTCATTCAAATGACCCAGCCAAGCTAATTCAGTCTTTTTATATTTTATGTATATATTTATTCTTTTTATATATATGTATTATAAATATATAATCTCAGTGGGCAACATATCCTTTTGTACTGTGATTTAATGTGCTTAAAAATTCTTCTGTCACCCCTCTCACACAGAATGTGCCCATCAAGACTGCACTGCCCTGTTCTAAAATGCAGTATTGGGCAGTAAGGTATCAAACAGTAACAGAAAGACTGTAAATACAAACTGAAAAAAAAAAAAAAA